>CH003275.1:1711066-1751262 GCA_000149265.1 Ciona savignyi
TAAAGTTATTATGATCTTTCACTTTCTGAACGGGATCAGCAAGTATTCTTATCTTTTTAAATTATTTTACCTTTTCCAGTCCACTGCTCAGGAGATTGAACACTCAGTGGCACACAAAAGTGGAGCCAATTTTCGTCAAAACGAGAAGTCACTATTGCGTACTGCCGACTTGCACTTAAAACTCGGCAACATTAAGCGTCATTGTGAAATCCTCATTCAGCTTAACCAATGGGAGCGCGCGATTTCACTGGCGCCGGCCGTTTCCACAAATTTTTGGGCCGAACTATCAAAAAAGTGAGTTTCTTCTTCCCTAAAGGTTATCTAGCTAGTTTAAAAAGTGATAGGTTTTAAATTATAATGGGCCATGTAAAAAGTGTAATCATCATACGTAAATGCAAAACACTGTGATAGCTCCATCAACATGGACATGCAGAATTCTTAATACTGACTTCTTTATAAACCTGGATAAAAAACATGAGTGTATATCATATTAGCCTTGTCACAGATTTTATGGATATTTGTAGATTTCTTTAGCTGTCAAACTCCTACAAACAATTTGTTTTTCAATATTTATTGAAATTTTTAGATACGCTGCCTTCTTAGAAGAGGAAAACAATAAAGATGCGATCAAATATTATATATCGGCTGGGCAGCTAAGTGATGCAGTTAGGTTCTTAACATCACAAAATGAATTGCAGGTGAACATCAATTCCTATTTAAAAATAACATTGTTTTATATAACTGTTGCTGGGTAAATAAATTAACTCTTTCCGTCCCAACTCGCCATATATGGCGAGTTGGTGGGAAAACATGGTATCCCGCCTGTACATAAATGGATGCAAATCTAAAAAACGATTTCTCCGCAATGCGTAATGGTAGACCTCAGCTATGGCTCATTCGATCAAGGAAACCCTATATTTTATTCTCTGTAATTTTCGTGGAGAAATATTAAAAATGCGAGGAGTGATAGCCTTTCTTTTTCAAGGCTTCGCCTCTTATTTCTATCGATTTTACACGAATTTACAAGTGACTAACTCAGCCAATAGGAGTCGCGTTAACTTGCGGAGAAGCTCTTTTTGTCAAGCAAGTCTTTCTTTACATTCTCTGTGAATTTCGTGCCGTTGAGAAAAAAAGGAGAGCGTTGGTGACGTTTTCGCAGCAGGCGTTTATGCTTCGTGTTCACCAAAGCATGAATCCAGCTGGGCCTGCTGAGCGCACGATAAAGAAAAAGGCGGCGAGACTAGCTAGTTCGGTGTGCCCTGCTTTGAAGAATATTGGATATAGTATTTGTGTTTGTTTGCTTTTGTATGCCCTTTTACACTTCCTTCACTGTTCTTATTTATACTTTTTACTATTTTAGTTCTACAAAACTAAAAACTTCAATGCGTTTTGGTTCAATTTTTCATAATATAGTTAGAATAAAGGAAAATTTCAATTAGGAATAGTAAAAAAACTACTGAAGATACAAATACAGTTCAAATTTTCCTGAGTACAAAAACTATTAGACAATCTACATTCCAATTTTCATATCATTTGGGCATACCAATAATTAGTGAGTATTTCGTTTGTCAGTGCACCTCAAAATTGTCAAAGTCGAGCAGAATTTTCTTTACATAAAAAGTGGTGTTCACTAAAGTTTACATAATATATTATTTATTGGAGGTAGATTCTAGGTGTGCGGTTTGTTTAAAAGAGGGATAAATTATCTTTCCAACCATACTAAATATTAAATCATAGCATAAATTTGAGAAAAACTGTGCTAATTTGAAAATGACCAAAAATTGTAAAAAACACTGCGGGAGAGCATGTTTAAATTAATGCATTTGGCCGGGAGTGAAAGAGTTAAGGACAGGCGCATCATATTATTTGGAGTAATAACTTAACCCACAGTACTGGTCGCGCTTTACCACACACTCTTTTTCAGGGCTTTCTATAGTTTTGGTCTTACTTAAATTTTTTTTGGTTATTATTGTTCTTTCGCTTAGGTTTGCCGGCTGCGACCGCTATAATTATTAAATTGTATACTTTTTTTTCTAAATGACGTGTTAAACGACTGTTTGCTTTGCCGTCTTTCCCTGTTCCTGTGTCGTGATTTGATTCGTTTGACACTTTTTAATATTGGTGCAAAAAAAGAATAAACTAAAAAAATACGAATAAACTAAAAAAATACCAAACTAAACTAATCAAAAAAATGTGGTGACTTCATAATTGATGACATCATCAACAGGACGCTTTGGTGGTTGCGCAATCGTCAAACGAAGGGAGTATGCCACCAAGTGTTGGAGAAGACGGAGATTGCAATGGGGTTTCCCCTGAACAAGGAGTAGAAAATTCAGAGTATGAGAAATATTTCGAACATTCTAAGAATAACATTAATTTCTGTAGTTCCATATTCTCTATTTTAGTACAAAACAATAAAAATCTAATATTATAATCAAGGTATATCTTTCATTGTATGTGCTCAGATTTTTATTAGTACATATTATTCTACGCAATTGGATTTTTCAGTATATCTGAGTTCATATTATCTTAACAAGATTTTTTTAGTTCATATTATTCTACGCACTTGGATTTTTCAGTATATCTTAGTTCATATTATCTTAACAAGATTTTTTTAGTTCATATTATTCTACACACTTGGATTTTTTCAGTATATCTGAGTTCATATTATCTTAACAAGATTTTTTAGTTTATATTATTTTATGTGCTTATATTTTTCATTTCATAGTTCATATTATGGTTCTTTTACTCATTTCGAATATTTTTCCAGCCTGGTGACACAGTGTTGCAGTGAATTAGCCGATCGATACTACCACAACGCTCAACCTTTCCAAGCAGCATCTATTTATCTTACAAACAACGACGCCAATTCTGCCGTGGACTGTCTTGTTAAAGTAAGTCATATTGCTGTACTTTGACAATTGTTGTACTTGGACCATAGTTTGTTCAACCCAATTAAGCAACTATCACCATTCAAATAATACACTGCATAGACATTACCTTCATCTACTCAATGTAAGTATGGGTGGTAAGCTGTACTAGTAGCATGTCAGACATCAAGTCAAAGGTATTGTGATCGAAAATCAACTGGTAGTTGTCCGATCGATTATTCTGGTGGTTTAGTGTGTCGCCTTTCAGCCGAAGCGTTGCAATTTTGAAACTGCTGGCTAGCTAGTTAGTTGTGTCCTTGGGCAAGGCACTTAAAGGACATTGCCTGATCTTAGCGGATTAATCGGTTCTACTTAATAGAAGAAAAGTGTGAATTATACACAACTCACTACAATAGCTCTGGCAACCTGACGATGGGCGCGAGGTGATCTGGTTATTGCCCGTGTGTTAACCCCCTTGGTTTTTCCATTCACCGCAATAAACCTTAATATCCTATCCTATCTACTAATTACCATGTTATATAAACTTTCATTGTCTAACACTGAGAGATAAAAATGAGTGGTATTCTCTAATATCCACCAGATGTGGTTGTAAATAAATTAAAAATATCTATATTTCAGGCAAACAAACTCGCCGTGTGCATATGCCTCGCTCGTAATTTGAAAGGTGATTTCCATGGAGCCAAGGTAGCAGCACGATGGATGGCACAAAAATGTGAAACGTAAAAAAATCGTTTTTTATCTACTAATAATAATATTTTTTATGAATTCTGTTAGTCTAATTTTTAAAGAATAGAAGCTTAAAGGATGAGTCTGTTTGAATTTTTTTAAGCAACCCTTATCCATTAATGTCATGATGAGGTTTAGGGTTAGTTTATATGTATACTTTTGTTTTTTTAATTCCAATCTTGCTGAGTAATGTAGGTACTTGTTAGAGACAGATAATTTGATGTTAGAGGCTGTCTTTGTTCCTTCCCTGTAATTTCATTTCGATTTAAGAAAATTTCATTTCGTGAGAGAAAAAAATATTAAGTTTAATTGTAGTCACTTTAATCAGAATGTTGGAATTCATCGTAATGTACATAAACAGAACTTTGTACCTAAACACCACCATTATCTACTTAAAATTAAACCTTTTGATTTGCTCAAATCAATAATTTCAGCAGTAAAATTTTTAAAATTCTAGTGATAGCTTAACACTTTGTATACCTTTAGTATCTTTACTGTAAGTGCATGGTATTTTAAAGATGAACTTTATACTGTTTTGTTTCCTGTGTCAAGCTTGTATATTTTAACCAGTGCAATAACTTTGTGATTTTTTAAGTTTAACTCTAATATTATGACATCACAGAATGGGTCTTTATGACATTGCAATCAAACTGCTTCAGTCTTTCGACTCTAAAATTACGCCTGACACTCGATGGAGCTCTCTCCATGCATTGTGTGCACGCTGTGATGTCACAGACGAAAACAAGCGAAGTGAAATCTATAAGTTAGCAGGTGATGCTTTAGGGAACCACAGCTCATCCTGGATAGATTATTAAGTAGTGTGTTGGTCCTCAAATCGGAGGGTTAAGGTTTCAAAACCTACTTACTACTAGCTTTTGATGTGTGTGTTTTTAAGATAGCACAGTAGGCGTTCTTTCAACAGTGATAAAATCTCTTACTTTTTATGCAATAATTGATAATGACTCTGATACCTACCTGTCTAACATAGAGGATTTCTGTAATTGCTTGTGTACTGATAACCGCTTCGTTACTGGAAATAAACATACACTACATTGTGCTGATCCTCTAAACTATTTTGTCCTCCATTTTATTCGTTTTCCAAACTCAGCTATTGTATCCAAACTTATTATTTTCATTGACTTAGAGGGGTCGTGTTTTCATTATGCACAGTGTTACTGTTTAGTTTAAGCTGGTATCGCCAACCAGTTTTATTATTTTTCCATTTTATTACGGCAATCCAATTTATGTTAAGACATAACTAATCACTAGTTACGACATGAAGAAGTAACAAATTCGGTTAAAAAATTAATAAATAGTCGATTCTGCTCTAAACAATCATTGCCCCGTTATTATTGTTGACAATTTTATTCATTTTTTCCTTTTTTTACCAGGTCTTCCTTTAGCTAGTGAGTTCACCAACCAGGCGATGGCAGAAGAGAGCAGAGGTTCTACAACAAGTGCCATGCAATGTTATCTGTTGAGTGATCAACCGAAAACTGGGTTGGAAATGGCTGTGCAGTTGTTGACAAGTATGTGGAAGTTGCTATCACTGGAGTTATTGAGTTTTGCGATTGTTTTGAGTGTGTACACTACTACCACACATTCGTAAAGGAAATTTTCTAATTCACATACATTTTCTGCAGTTTTAAAACTATATTTTATTGGAATTGAGTAGAAGTACTGTTTATTAAGTTTTTTGACAGCACAAACATGAACTTACAAATGCATTCTAAATTACAATACTTTCAAACCATTCTAGTATAGGATATTCATGTTTATCCCCGTGAATGGGAAAACCAAGTGGGGTTAACACATGGGCAATCATCAGATCATCTCGCGTCCACCGTCTAGTTACCGGAGCTATTGCAGCGTGTTGTGCATGATATACACATTTCTTCAATTAAGTGAAAGCTATTAATCCGGTGGGATCAGGCAATGTCCGTTAAGTGCCTTGCCTAAGGACACAACCGACTAGCTAGCGACTAGTTTTGAACCTGCAACCCTTCGGCTGAAAGGCGTCGCACTAAAACACCAGACTAACCGGTCGGACGAATTCTAACCAACTTTTTTCTATCACAGACAAACTAAACAACAGTTCATGGACAGTGGATGACATACTCGAGGATTTGGAATGTTGTTTCTATGTCCGTTCTTGTGTTTTGAAAGAACAAAGCAACAAACACTTGAGGGCAAAGTTGCTCACAATATCGGCCTACATTGGAGCCCACTTGGCCATTAGAAGGGATTATACTGACATTGTGAAGCCATTGCTACAACATGCTAAGTAAGTTTGGTGTGTTGGTTAAATCATTACGCTGAAACTAAGATATGAAGCTAAGTAGTCACGCAGGTTAGTTGTCAGATTACCTCGTCCACAGTCAGGTTGCTGAAACTTTAATGGCAGGATAGAATATTCATATTTTCATTGTAAATGGTAATGAAAAGGGGAGCCAAATATCACACATGCAAGAGGCAATATCACACAAGAAATTTTCAGATCACCTCTTACCCACAAACAGGTTGTCAGAGCTTTTGCAGTGTGTTGTATATAATTAAGACATTTTTTAGTTTTGCTAGAACCCCTTGGTCCAGGTTGGTGTGTTGCCAAAAGACACAACAGACTAGCTTACGACCAATTTTCATCCTACAACCTTTCGAAATATGCAAGGAACTGACTCCCTTAGCTATTTAACCAAACTTTATACTTTATTGCAGTGTATTTGAATATTATAAAGACATTACCAAAGCTTTGATCATTCTATTATCCACTTGGTTCAGACATGGTTTGTCAAGTGCCTTGCCAAAGGCCACAAATGGTTTTGACCCCACCACCTTTTAGCTCTACTGCTAAGCAAACTGGCGACCCTTTGCTCCTTAAACATACAATATTCAAACAACACCTTACACTATAAAGTAAAAAAATTGAGAAAAGTCTGAAACCTTTGCAAATTACTTCCAAAACTATATACTATATAATGAAATGCTTTAAAATTATGTTTTATTACATATAAATTCTTTAAAGCTGAATTTAATTAAAAATCGTTGCATAAAAAAATAAATGAAAAACCGATTTACCAGGTCCATGTGTGATCTCACCCACTCAAATGACCCAACTTTTCCCATCAACCCTTCCGCTATACAAGACGAGCTTCACGCCTGGGTGACCACCAGTGATGATGTCATCGACAATGAGGTCATCGCTCGCATGCGCAGTCGAGCTGGCGAGGAATCTTCCACTTGCCTGAAAGGAGCTACGGTGGTAGACGGCTCGAATTTGCCGTCTCATTCCGACATCCACGTTTCGACTATATCGCAGAAACAAATTGCTGTAAGTTCAATTTTTAATTTTCCGAAAAAGATGCAGCGTTTTTGTTACTTATTATATTAAAGAAACAAAGAGAGAGAAAGAAAGGCTTATTATATTAACCCTTTAACTGCCGGCTGTTTTTTTGGTCATTTTTCGGCTAAGTTGCCTTAGGTTAGAAGCTTCTGTACAAAAAACTATTGAAGTAAGCATAATATGATCAACAGAAAAGTTGTTCAGTAATAAATTTTCTTTTGTTTTACATTAGTAAAATTTTGATGACGTCATGCATTGTGCAATGACGTCATGTGTTTCTATTTAGATCAACAAAAACTATCTTTTTTTCTCATTTACAACCAAAACAGTATGTAGCAAAAGTAATTTATGATTATATTTGGACCATTTTTGTACTACTCTTTTTGTAATGACCTCACAACTTGACTGATGACGTCGTAATACGCAAATCATTTTTTTTTTTTACTTTCGCCCAATGAAACACAAACACATAGCCACAGGAAAACAAAACTGATGCAAAACAACTTCAAAAAGGTTCCTTATTGCTAGAACTACTTGAAAATGAAGCACAACTGCTTCCAGAATCACTATCAGCCAACAAAAGGGCAGTTTCTTCAACAGAATATCTGTTTTCACCCTCCATAGGCTCAAAAAATAGCCTAATCCAAAATGTACAAGCGCAAAACGAATGGATTGTTTTCAAACTAATCAAGTGAACCATGACGACAATAGTTGAAAACTAATCGGGGACTAAACCGCAATTAAAACTAATTAAAACAACCAAAACCACACATATATTTATACGTTTTTTAAAACTTAAATAACTAAAAAATTTTAAATGCAAACCTATATATCATCTTATATTGGCAAACGCAGAAATTATTCAGCTCTCCAACGCCATCTCACTGATCAAAATCGGCCGTATACTTTTCCACTTATGCAATTTTCGGCGCTGTCGACTTGAGTCGACAGCGGCAGTTAAAGGGTTAAAGAAACATAAAAAAAGGGAAAATGACAATCGATAGATTACGAAATGACTCCAAAATGTAGAAGTGGGGCTAATTAATACACATAAAATTCTTAAAACCTAATTATTACAATACTTACAAGTTTGCAATGCAATATATTTAAATTTGTTTTTAAAAAATCGCCGGTTTTTTTTGAACTAGCCTTTTTAATGACACAGGGGGTGGATGTACTACAGTGGGAAATCTAGTGCACAAACCAACAAATCTAATTGTTTGTTAACCGTTGTATGAATAGAAAATACTGAATGCACCCACATAACTCTGGCAAACTGACCGTGAAAACTAGTTTTGCTGAGATGGATAGAATAATATAAAACAGGCAACGCAATACTCACCATCTAATCGGTCAGATGGTTATTTTACCCCCTAATCCCTATTATAACCCAACCATCACACAGGGTGCACCTTTCTACCTCGAAGATGGTCGGTCTGTTTTATCGCTTAACGAGGCCCTCATGTGGGCAAAAGTTAACCAGTTTTCGCCAACCGGGTCGGGGGCTCGGATCTGCCCATTTTGATTTTTTTTCTTCGGAAACACTGTTTTTAAAAACCGCAGGTCAACACTGCAAAAGTGAGTGCAATGACACAAGCCGCCATAGTTTTATTTTTTTATTTCGTTTGATAATTAACATTAATGTTTTCTAAATTTTACTACACCTGTCTTTTTTTTATATACTGACAAATCCTCTAAACCAATGTCTCCAAAATTGTTTTTTTTTATATAATGGGAGATAAACAAATCTGTTAAAATACCAGATTTCCACTGTTAAATAAATTGACAGCTGAATTTGCCAGAGAAATTTGATAAAGAAGTACTTAAAATGTGAATGTAGTCGGTGTCCAATCAGATAAAAAATTTTATTCCCTTTTTTTTATTTTTTCCTAATAGAAAAAATGTGTTTTGCATTTAAAGCGATTTATTGTCATCATTTGGCAATGTAGAGTTCTTTAGTAATGTATTTTTTTCCTTATTAACAACTGTTATTTATATAACTTTATTAGTTAACCAATGGATAAATCAATTTTAAATATGCACATCTTCATATACTCTTTTAACCATTGATACTATTACTAACTACACTGTTTTATATTACGTTTTAGCAGTATATAACTATTGTCATTTTTTCGTGATGTTTTCTTTTTTTTTTAATTTTATTATTGCAAATTGGTTTATTTTTTACTTTGTTAAATTACACATGTGAAAATCAATTTGTTTGTAAATATAATAAAGCTTAATTAGAACAATAGTAAAATATTTAAACTATAATGGGATTTAAATAATTTCATATAAAAGATCTAATTCTGCTTTATTTTTATGTTCGTGTTTTGTTTATTTAACGTCTTGTTTGTTCCATATGTCTGTCGAGTAGGTTCGGTATTACACGAACCTTCGTTTCTGCTGTACTCTCTAAATTGTTATATTTTTGTCACTGATTATTTTTCAATAAAAAAACGTAATTCATAATAATTGTATTGTAAGGGTCAGTTATGTGTCGCTTAGCTTGTATTGCGATATAAACGTTGGTTCTGCTGGTGAGTGCCATGTGTAAGATCGTTGTCAGTTCTGCCGTCAGCCTACTAGTCGTGCACAAGAACCAGCGATGATCGGTTGGTTGTGTCATTATTGGCAAAGCACTAAGATCGAAACTAGCCGTTGGCCTGTTTGTTTCTTGGCAAAGAACTGTCAGAACCCATAGACGTAATGGGTTTACATACCGAACAGTAATGAGACCTCAACCCTATACAATACAGTAAAAACACTACAATAGCTACAATGACTAAGATTGTGAGTACGAGGTTATATAACGATTGCCCGTGTAATAACGTACCTGCATTTTTACACCCAGTGAAATAAAAACAAGAAATATATCTTATAACCCATCAATTTTGTCTGCGCAAACGCCTTAAAGATTTACGAGCTTACGAGACGACCCTTTCTTACAAAATTGCACATCCCAAGAAAAAACGCTGGCGTCCAGTCTTGTGTATGTTTCGGAATGCCCTTAAGAACTCTTTTAACCCTTAGACGACGACGGTTACATATTTGTAACCCAGATGTGTCCCCGAAAAAAAATGTACAATTCAGTCGTTTCTTGGGGGATTTTCCTAGTTTTGATATTTTTGGAAAGCATTTGAATAGATCTTTCGAAATAACGCATAAAAACATAATCCTTCCATTTAAAAATTTTGAGTAATATAGCTCCAAACATTTTTCTTCAAAATTTTTGTATCTAGTTTAACTTTTAGGTAAAATATCGCTTTTTTGGGTTCTGGGGAGTTAAAATTGTTACACCAGTTGCTGTGAGAATAAAACTAGCAGTAGCCATCTTTGTTTTCGAGTTTTCCAGTCATTTTCGATTTTTTAACGATATTTGTAAACATATGTGTACATGGTTTTTTCTAATTACTATTGATATTTATTTATTTTTTCGCCTTTGTTTACTTTGTTTTTCCATTATTATTTGATATTCGGAAGAAATATGGTAACTTCGCAATAGATTACAGCCGATTAGGCTGCCAGCATGATCGAGGCCGACAGTGATTGTGGTGATGAACAGGGTTGCCAGACGCAAAGTACGCTTTACGGCCAAACTGTTTTTGCTTTACGGCCAAAATTCGGCCAATTTGTATCAAGTGCAAAATAAACCATTTAATTTAGCCAATTGGGCTATTTATCTCTTTATTTGTTGAAAAATTGTATAATTTTAATTCCCTCCAGGTTTGTCAAACCCGTTTAAATACTATATAGGAATGCCTACCGTTATTATTTTATTTTAAAACGTCATAATCAGCTTTGTGATTTGGGAATGAGACAGTTGATATTAATTTGTTTCCATATTCTGTCTCTCTTTTTTCCTTTATTTCTACTGTAGCGTAAAAATAATGTGACGCTTCGGTCAAAAACTTGACAATATGCTTATACGGCCAAATTCGGCCAGATTTTTCCGCACGGCCAAACTATTTTTTTTGCGTGCGGGACGATTTTGGTACGGCCAAATTTCTGATATTTGGCCGTGAAAAAGGCCAAATGGCAACCCTGGTGATGAAATGCCATATTTGTCAGTTTTATGTGACGTCATCACGCTTAGTTGACGTCATCAAAAAATAAAAGACGTAACTTTGTTGGAAATTTCATTTTGAACAACTTTGTAATACATTACTATCTTCTACAAGCTACCAGTAACGAGTTATAAGAGTATAAATTACTAATTATGACGTCATTACAAATATTACAACGTCATCAAAAAAATAAAAATACCAATTTGTAGAAAATTACCTACTGGACAACTTTGTTATAGATTGTTTTTCTCTAAGTCCAACAGTATTCGCAGCAAACAAGGTCAAAGCAACCTTACTCAAAAGTGCCAAAAACTGCAAAAGTTCCGTCGTCGTCAAAGGGTTAATAGTATTTTATATATCATGTCATAAAACTCGTCAAAAACTCATTTATATATCATGACTATAAGACAGTGCCACAACTGACATCAGCCAGAATAAAAACTAAAACAGACCTTTCTATTTTATACATCATACTGTACCCATGCGTTGCCACACATGTGGCTATAAAAATATTTGTATTTATTTATATCATTTATATTAATGACGTATTTTAACGACTTTTAGTTTTTGCCGTCTTTTCCTGTTTCTGTGCCGTGATTTGCTTTATTTTCTTCTCTTACTGACCAAAAAATGGATAAACCAAACTATCTATTCTAAGATACAGCAGAATTTCCTTACGTTTAAACCTGCCGTATCTTAATCAACATTTGTCTGATATAACTCAAAGAAGTCACGTCTGACGAACTCGTCCAGCTGGTTATATGAGTATTTAAACACGAAACATCGACGATAGTGAATTGTGTAATGATATACCGCAAATATAGAAAACCGCAGAAACAGTAAGAAGTGCATTATCACGCGGAGCCTTTATTCGATATCATGTTCTATGGAGTCTATGCGTGAAAAACATCCGATCATCAGACAGTAGGATTTCCAGCGCTCTAATGGAATAAATACACAGGTAACTATTGCAATATTTCGTGTTTATATCGTCATCAAACCCCTTGTGATGTCATAGCGTGTGTGACGTCATCACTTGATGACGACAAAGACCGGTGGTTCTTGCCTGGGATAATCGGTTTGGTATCAGTGGGGGTTAGTTGAGTATAACTGAGCGAGTTGTTAGCGTGAATATCGTAATATGGCGCGTGCGCTATACCGACATCTCGCGGCTCCAATATCGCGTGTTCTCGGGCCATGTCGGGAGAAATAAAAGGGTTTTGCATATGCTGGATCGGGGACGATGTAACGACACCGTGATCGTGACCGTCGTCGTCCGCCCCATCTTCCTCCAATTCATGTTCCTTGGAAGGTTCACCGGTCTTTTTCGTCGCTTTTCTTTCCTTCGCCCGCCGATTTTGAAACCAAATTTTGATCTGTCTTTCACTGAGACAAAGATGACCGGCCAACTCCGCCTTTCTTCGTATCGTAATGTACCTGCTGAATCGGAACTCCTTTTCCAGTTCCAACCGCTGGTGATCCGAATATACAACTCTGTACTTGTCTTTTGTTCGCGTTTTGCCCACTGGAATTAAAAGCGTATTATTAGAAAACGAATTTTATACGACTCTATCTTGTGTGTTAAAAAGGTTTTATAATCATAGAGATATACATGTATCTTTTAGAAAGCGGTAATATATACATCAGTACCGGTGTTGGAAAATCATAATTGTTTTTTAACAAAACTTATATTTCTTTTTTATTGGGAAGCAAAAACGTACCACCTAAAAAAGTCTCTTAGCTTACAGAACCGTCCATAATATGCCCATGATAATGCTGTATAGCTAGTGAATAACTTTATTTTTTTAAATGGTTGGTTATAAATATATGAATAGTCCTTGGAATTTAGAGCTTTAAAAAAAACGGGAAAATGCAAAATGACTTATATATTTGATTGAACTAATCAGTTAGTTTGAGCAGAGAGTTTTTAGAACTTTAAATAAATCTTTTTATACCCTTTAAATGCTTTTCTAAACTGGATTTGCTAATGGAATCTTTTTTCCTTGCGTGCACGAAAATCGAAGATCATTTAAAATTCGGGAGCTTTTAGACTATCTGGTCTCTAATTATCAGTGTCACATGCTAATTATAATGTTGGTGTAGCGTGCGGGATCTTTACCATTGATCTTTCATATCGCAGTCCCATTTCGGTTCGCCTTTTCTTTTTTATCTTCACACGAAGTCGTAAAACGCGGTTTACAGCCCATGCGCTGGTTTATTGCCATTGCCGAAACAGCCCGTCAGCCGTCCATTGTACACGTCACAATCGGAGCTCTATTGCCGAACAATGGCCGGTGTTTTACGAGCCCCATGCTTAATTACAGCAGCAGGGTTGCTGTTAGGCGCATCAATTAGTCTAAGTGGCAGCGATTTTCAAAAAATAACAAAATTGGGCTTTCCCAGATTGCTTAAGCTAAAGTGTACATTTAACCAAGCCTGGCTAATCATCACTAACTCTAATTTAAAAATGGACTCTTTTGCCAATTATAGAGATTAAATATAAAAAAGTTAAAATAATACGAAACTGCATGGTGTCCCATCCACCAAAATATTTGAGAGTTATCTCCAAATTTGAAAATTGTAACCGTGCATTTATCTCCAAAAAACATATATATATTAATTAAAGTCTCCTTTAATTAAGGCCCTGAGTTTATGGCGAACTACGCTTCCTATTTGCTGATTCGCAAGTGCGTAACAATGGTCAGTGTGACGCTAATTAGGATGTGTTTTCGCAAAGAAGTTCTTTAGCTTAAAAAAGTTTAAAAATATAAAGATAAATCCTGGTTTAAGTAAGTGTTTTGTGTAAATTGTCTATTTATGCGTGTTATTAAGTATTATTTATTGTCCGTGCATCTACCTATACTATGCTGCCTTAAGTATGGTTTATCACGTCTAAGATGAAATTGTCTATATTACAGTACGAAAAAACTAGTCATACATTTTGAGCCACCGCCATTCCATTTTAAATCAGACACTAATGTCACCTCGTTATTGTAGACAAATATCTTTATACATAATATACATTTTGTATTACAAAATCATACACGGCTATAGTAAAAATGTATAGTTAAGTCAAGTGAAAAAAAATTATCAGGGCGTTATTTCATTAAATGTATCGTTACTTCTTTTTTAGGATCGCTTGAAATGATTCTTTCCAAACGCCATTTTAACCTGCCATTCATAACAGTAGGCGTGGGTTTGGCAAATAAGCTACTGGAAAGTACAATAGGTCCGATTATTTGTACACTACTTGGGCAAATAGCGGCAAGTTGAAACGATCTTAGTACAACATGACAGCTACGTAAGTACAGTAGCTATATTTAATTAAGGCTTTAATTTCCGCAGAATTTTTGACGGATCCTGTAGCTTCCGCTTTTTGGTTTCGCGTGATCAAAGAGAAGAGATGGCGGATTAAATATTTGTCAATTTTTTAATCATTGTAAATCAGCCAGAAGGCGTGAAATGCAAAGTTTAATTTACCGTTGGTTTTTTATTCGCAAATCAAGCGATTTAGGATTTGACACCGAAATACCGGATTAATATTTTGTATTTTCGATTTAAATTTAACCAGAGATGTAGGTTCCAGGCAAACATTTTTACTTATATTCATTATACAGTTTTCAACGAATATTTGGTTTTAATGTTGATTAGTGTCTCTTTCTATTTTTAGAAAATACTTCAATTTCTATTTACCTTTTATTTTAAAATTCAAATCTTTGAATTCCGACCATTTCAACTAATTTGTAATGTAATTCGCGACAAGCGTATGCTTTTGTTTAAATAAAATGACTGTTTGCGTACACATAAATTAAACAAACCGCTTTTTGAAGCACCGCGTTCAATTAAAGCCTCGCGTCTGGCGCTAATGTGCATTAAATTATAACGTAATAATAAGCGTTGTCATCAATTTGACGGTAAAAACTACGGCACAGAAAAAAGTCTAATTAAAGCAAGTAAATCTTGGGTTAAATTGTAATGGGATTTTCATTAGGTCATAAATCTTGGTCTTAGTCGATTATTGTGTGGTTGTTTGAAAACAAAATGGCGGATCTATTGCATTCCGATTTTCTCATAAAACGTCTTTTTCTTCGGCAAATAAAGATGATTTTAAACAACATTATAAAACGCCTCGAGTATATACCTTAAAATTTAACAATTAAAAATAAACATAAAAAAGTACTAAGTTTAAAGAAATGATTTATAAAAAAACATTTTTCGTTTTCCAAATAGGGCAATTGAGTATATTTATTTATATTCAAGTTGTCGCCTACCTTGTTGCGTTGGTGTGTTTTGATAAGCGTTCTTGTTGATCCACTCGTACGGTCGTCTTTGGACTGGAAGCGGAGCCGCATGGAGCGCAGATAGCCCGGGAGCTCCATGCATCTCTGGCGGGGTAGCGAAGCACTCAATCCCCGTCAGCGTTGTCGGAACTGTCCCGGGGCTCCCGTCGCCGTTCCCAGCTGTTGTTGGGGATATGGTCGACGGAATTTGGTAAGTAGCCCCAGTGCTACTTATAATAGGGTGATGAGCTGAATGAAAGGGGGTGTTAACGTCCCACGCCGAGTTCATAACCGGGGCGAACGTGGACCCTGAATACCCTCCAGCGCCCCAACTGGTACTGTCTATATGGGTTGGTGGCTGGGTGGGAAAATGGGACACATAATCCCCCGATATTGGGTAAAAGTGTTCAGCCGACGGTGGAACTGGTTGATGCGGCGCATAGTTCGGCACGCTGTACCGAGACGCGACGTCATCTTTCGGCGGGTAGTTTTGGAAAAAGCCCTGGTTACTCGTCGGAGATGGGTTGGGGTCAGGGGTGGGGTTGCGGTACATATTATTTTGTCCTATGCTTGACTTCTGCTGGTCGATCGCATAACAGAGCATGGTGCGATGTTCATCAATTTTTGCGGAATGCTGTGAGACGTTCGCTCGAAAAATTCGACCCGGAAAGTTTTAAACAAATTCGTCAAAGACCTGATTTCAAATCAATCTGATAAAGAAGAAATATCATAAACATAACTGTTGATAACAGCTGATTGATGGGAAACATCCAAACTAAATTATAGTTTATGTTGATTAAGTACGGAGAACATATCATTCATGACTTAAAGTCACTATAATTGAGTTAATTTTTAATACTAATATATTTAACATGTTTTTTGTATGTTAAAAAGTCATAGATAAAATAGCTGTGGGTTTCTCCTTGTTTTCCAGCAGTATATAAAATAATAATTTCTCACTTTGAGTTTAACTGTAATTACATAATTTACGACACACATAAAACCTGTATTATGGTCCCTGAGTTTGTGTATCTAACAGTATACTGCACCGAACCATGTTACGACATACACTGAACAACCTTGGACTAGAAGTCTATATCTGAACTACAGTCCTGCCTTTTTTCCCTTTTTTTACTGTTCTCATCTTAAGACGGACTTTAGTAAAATGGCGATACCAGATCGGTGTCTACTGCAAGACCGACTCTCCGTTTTTCGTCTAACTGCCACCTTTCGCGGTGTACAACCCAATAAATAACCTTCTTGTGACCTAAGCGGCGACATTTTCGTACGAGAATCGTCGTCGGGACGGTACATCGTACCCCCCAATCTAACAGGCAATACCTCAAAGACAGCAACACCGCACGAGGTGCATTGCAAAGGACACGCGCTCACCGAATAATTGCGATTATTACGTAGTTCTTACGTAACAAACGAGCGCGAGATTGTAGCAAGTAAAGTTCGCGCGCTTCGAACAAAGACGGAGCGATTTTCGATTCGAAATTATTAAACAAATTCTTTTGTCTCAGAAAGCGTTTGAAATGAAGCGCCCGACTATTTGATTGGTGCTCACCAAATAATGCTCTTATTTGTTGACACTGTTACTGGTGATGTCACAAATGACCGCTCTCAGCGTCAGAGGAGGTTTGACAGTCAGACGATTAACATTCAGTGGTCCACTGTGCAACTTCGAATAATACAAGCACCAGTCCTTACCTTACATTAACTATTAGAAATAATGTAATTTTACCAGAATAAAAAAAACATATTAAAAAGCACATAACCTATATCTAACTTACTAAACCTCTTTTTTAAGTATTTACATACAAATTCAAAGACAACACTTTTAATATTACCTTAATTTATTGCCATGCTTTTTTATTCTTTTGATTTAAAAAAAACACACTAAAAATCAAGATTGCCACGGATAATGCTAAAACCATAGCTCGCGCCAGTTAAACAGTTTAGTGATGTATTTAGCTCAGATCAAGGTAGCGTGTTAGGTCAACATAACTCTATTTACATTGCTTTCCACACGGTAAGGTATTTGGGACTAAAACAATCAACGCACACACAATGTGTTAATACGTGTTCTCGGCGACTATTGCGTTCTAAAAAATAATTGAAACTATTTCGAACCAGCGAAATATGTTTTGGATATCTATTTACCTAATTAATCGATTATAATAATCTAATAATGTTTTAAAGCAAGGACTTTATCTTTTACTTCTCTTTTTAAAAAATCGAACATAGTCTAGTCGGGGTTTCTGTAGTAACACTTCCAATATGTTACCAAATCTAGTTATTGAACTTAGACATTTTATGTCACCTAATCTCGTTATCACACAATGTTAGATTTGTAAACTGTATCTTTTTAAAGCTACCAATAATAGCTGTTTGATGTACAACAACTGTATATGCAAATTGACATGCCAGAATACAGTCTGTGTAAATTTACGACCACTGCTACTTAATCTGTCCTTGTTATAACGACTTGCTTATACCCAGTTCGCGGGCTGTCCTAAAACCGCTCATTTTACCAGTGGCTTGTAGGTACCATGTCCTTACATGCTCAACAATACTTTGCAAATCTAACTGCCTGTACTTCAAAGAGACGCTTGCTTTTCGCGCCCACCCTCGAATTGCTGTGTTATGAATTCTCCTCCGGCACCTATCCCGCGTCACAGTGGCTTCTGTGACGTCACGGGAAAACTGTAAGAATGTGAACTTGTAGGTTTGTTTCCAAAACGGCCAGTCGCGATTTTTACATTACTGAATGTTGGGCAAGTAACGAATAAAATGAATTTACATAAAATGGTAACCGCCCCCCTTTGTTTTTGCCTGACATATACATTTAATTGCTCAAGTTATCATGATTATTTTCAAACTAAATGCAAAACGATTCAGAAGACGTCCGCTTTTATTCGATTAGGTAGGAAAAAGTTAACCATTGGCGACATTGTCTTTTCTTGAAAAATGTAACAAATTCTTTGATCTGACACCCCTTGGTATTAGACAATAGGCAAAGGAAACAGATATTGATCAAAATTGGGAACCAAAGTCGACCAGGAAGGTTGACTAGTTGGACACGAAGATGCTTTGTTTTACAGAACGTTTTGTTGCGTCACAATGACCCAGCGCGTGCGCTCGGTCGGCATTGGGTTTGAAGTAACTTTTCTTCCATTGTCTGGCTATTGTGACGGTGGCGAGGTCTACACCGATGGGAAAATGACGGTAGCTGCGTGACGTCACCTCATGCGTCATCAGCAAGGTAGCAAATGTGTGGAAATCGGAAGGCTCGACCGTGAGAATCGATCATAGTTTCCTAAATCGACGCTGGAGAATATTTCCGCCAAGTTTTGACAATACCGTCCGGAATTACGCAGCTGTTTTCGTATTAGGTGACTTGAAGAATTTTGCTTCAATAGTTCGTTGCTCAGAAAAATCAAAACGTTTTTGACATATGGCACAAATATTAAATGTTTAAATTGATATCGTAATTCACCCAAACTAAAAAAAACAGGCAATACTTTTACTGTAAATGGGCAGCAACACATGCAAAACGAAATACCTTTGAAATTTAAACTATTTATCTTGGATGATTTAAATTTGGGCTGTACAAACTTTAACGAGACGTTTATTACAGCAAGTTTAAACTATTTTAAATCAAACGAATTTAAAACATATCTCTTTCTTTGATGATGTTCAAGGACAGTTTAATCTGTTTGCAATTTAAACAGAAAGTGATGTCGCGACTCTGATCTTCAATTCGTCTTTGTGACGTCGAAATAAACATTATTCGGCACGAGCCAATGAGAGTTGTTGAATCAGCTCAAGAGCAAATAACTTTCGGTTGCTCTCAGATGACGATGCTATCTTTGATGACGTGTAATTACAATACGGACAAATAAAAATTCGTTTTCAAATGTAACCTACATACAAAGTATTCAATATTAAAAGTTCAGGATTGTAACACCTACAACAAGCCAAATAATATAAGCTTTTCTTTTTGTCAGCAGTAATGTCTTTGTGGTGCAGTTGTTAAAACGCATGCCAGATAACTTTTTCAAAACATTTCTCGCTATTGATTCAACATCTCATTTATTGTAACATTCGTAGCCTACTTGCAAATATTCCAAGTGTCAAATTAGCAATTGTCCAATTTACGAGGACGCGAAATAGTAAATGGAGATTTAATCTGCTGTCATCCTTTGGAAAATGGCGGTATAACGGTGGGATTTGTTTGTCTTCAAGCCAGGTAATTTTTTGCAGGTTTCTTGTCTGGTTTTTAATTAAGTAGCCCGTAAAGTGAGGAGTTGCAAACACGGAATTTGTTAACTGCACAGTTCAGGTTCAAAAAGCAACTCTCGGGGTAATATATCATTATATTATCGCGACTAGAACTTCGCAGGTGATTTTACGAGCGTTGTGATTTAGAACCGGCTGTCAGCGCATCGTCACGGACCCAATAAATCCACCTGCACCGTCATACGTGTACGGCGAGAGGACTCGTTTTCACCTACTCCCACCGTGCCTTTTTTGGCGCTTTTGACGTTCAAAAACATTTACGTCAAACCAGTGGTTCACAGCCACGGCTCTCAAACGGCATTTGCCTCTTCATCATCTTTTTGCAACGCTTATTAATTTTTAAAAATCGTTAACTTTTTTTTAGAAATAACTGTTCTAAAATGATGTTGTTCCTTAGTTTACATTTTTTTGCTTAAGAAATCTACAATGTTTTTAATGCCTTGCGGTGTTCTTTTTATGTGCGTTTCGTTACAAACTTGAAATTCGTAGTCGATCTAACTAAAAGAGAGCCACTGATTTAAAGATTATAAAGTTTTTTATTTTTTATCTCTATTTTTTGTTCTCTGTTACATTTTTTGTACAAGCTACCGCCTTGATGACAGTAACGATCTAAGAAAATTTTTTAATTAAACCACACTAGTTTTTTCTATGCAAATGAAGGTCAAAACTAAGCAAATAAATTGATTCAAACTCTTCTTTGAAAGTTAAGTTTGGATAGGATATATGCATATTGTATCCCAGTCAGCGAAAAACGCAAGGATTGTTTTCACACAAGCAATCACTCGATTCAATATGACGAGTGCTCAAACGAGGGAGTTTTATGAATTAGATTTAATTTTAACTATTTGGCTGATGCGACTGCCAGTCAGTGTCGCGACCACATGAAAGAAGATCAAATATCTAAATACCGAACTAGGTTGCCATGTTTGTTGATTGGTTTTGTTGTAACGACCCTTCCATGTTTGTCTATTTGCCTTGTCTCGAACACCTTCGTGGAAACATATTTCAGAGCGGAGAATATTCTAGAATCACGTCATCAGTCAGAGATAAAGGCTTGTACGGTAAATGTTCATAAAATTAATTGGATATTCTCAATTTCCTTAGTCAATTTGTTGATGTGAAAATTACTAATTGCTGAAATTTTGGTTATGTTTAACGTTTAGTGAATTTAGAAATATGCGTAGCCTTGGTTATAGGTTTATACTTGTTAACTTAAAAAATTCCTATCATTTTTTGCAAATTCCTGAGCTCCCGTTGCGAACAAATCTCAATTTGGAGCGAGATCTATTCGTTGTAACGATCTTGGTATCATAAATTATACGCGAACAATGCAACAGCGTTTGACTCACAGCAATAAACATTATTTTCGGGTCATTTGTTTGTTTGTCGCTGATAAGCATTCGAAATCATTTCACGATTACGTAGTCCATTACGTCAGAAGATCAAAGCCGGATGACGTCATTAGCGGTAGATAATGCAAGAATCATTTTCCGTCTGTAATTGGCTTGATCGAACGCAAAATAATGCAGACCGATTTCTAAGAAATCAAAAAATGACACAAAAAGCTGATTGACACATTTGCTTTCTATGGTATTTGTTTTGCATATGTGCTCAACTATTACCTCCAACGACCTGGCGTTTGTTCCCGTAACCTGAAAAAGAAATGCAAAATAATCAAACTTATTCACGTGTGTTGGTTGACAACAGTCGTTTTTACACGGCAAATCGATTGTATTAATTATTTGATAAAACTTGTATTATGGCGATCCTTAGAACTACTTTATGTCCACGACTGAAAATTAATCTTTGACAGTACAACAACAATTCAGCTAATTGGTGCCGATATTGTATAAAAAAAAATGAGAGGTTAGACTTGTAGAACAGGAAGGAGATTAAAGGCTATTATGTTTTTTTAAATAAAGTTAAAATTTCTGATAAAGGTTAACCTTTATTTTACCGCCATAATTCACTCTAAGTAATATTTCGCATTTAAATCTAAGAATAAAATTAGCACCCCGGGTGGGACTCGATCCTTGGCTTAGGAGGCCAATGCCTTTTCCATTAGACCCGGGGTTCTTAACCAGGGGTAAATTTACCCCTTGGGGGTAAATTTTATCGATTGAAGGGGTAAATTTATTAAATTATAAGCAAAAGCAAACTTCAATTTTGCGTATTAAAAAAGTAGGAGTTTTGCACTGGATTATAGAGATTGTCAACCATGTGTTTTACCACCACTATTCTTAAAAAGCTTAGTACATAAATTTCTGTTTTTACATATCTAAGTCATGTTATCTAACAATTCTTTAAGTTTTAATCGACATGCCATGCCTGTCACAATCAGGATTTTGAAAAAAATCTTCAGTTTTAGGGTATTTCTCTAGGTAATTTTATTTTTTCTTATAAATGGTAAAGCACTAGCTAACGCACTTACATTCCAGCAAATTTAATTAAAATTGGAGTCGTCTTTTAAGCCCTATATGCCCAAAAAACTAAATTTTTAGAAATTTGCCTCTTCAAAAACTGAATAAATATCTAGACCATGTTGTCTAACAAATGACAAAAAGTTTTATTACCATTTAATAATCTCTTCTGGTAGATGTGGGAACGACATGCCATGGATGTCAAGCGTTTGACAAACAATAGAGAAAAAACGCAAAAACGGACAAAAACAATATGTGTCCCTTTTTTTCCAAATGGGGCCCATAATTAACACTTACACATATTTGCAGATTATATATATATATATATACTGCAGGTAGTCCGACTGATTAGCTCAGTGGGTTAGTGCATCGCCTTGCAGTCGAAGTGTCGAATGCTCGAAACTGGTCACTAGCGAATCGGTTGTGTTTTTGGGCAAGGCATTTAACGGACATTGCCTTAACCTAGTAAAACGATCGGTTCTACCAAATTAAAGAAACGTCTGAATTAAACACAAAATACTGCAATGACTCCGATAACCCGACGGTGGGCGCGAGGTCATCTAACAATTATTGCCCGTGTGTTAACCTCCTTGGTTTTCCCATTCACGGTGATAAACATGAATATACTATTCCTATCCTCTTATAGCTAGCTAGCTAGCTGATTTAGCGACTGTTGACAGTACAACAGCAATTCATCTAAATGGTGCAGATATTGTATGAAAAGAATAGAAGACAAAACAGAGAGGTTAGACTTAAAACAGGAAGAAGATTGAAAGTTATTATGACTTTTTAGAAGTATTGATTTTTTCAAATACTCCTAAGACACCTAATATTGTTTACATTTTGTAGATAAAATGTTCGCTTTTGGAGCCATAAGTCACTAAATGCCATATTGTCGCATTTAACACTTCGTATAAAAGTATTTCCGGGGTTGGACTCGAACCCACAATCCTTGGCTCAGAAGGGCCAAAGATTTATCCATTACGTAACCAAGGCTGTCGCTCTTTACGCTTTACATACTCCCGAAGAAATAGTTCAATTGAGTTAAAACTCGTAAGACTTTAACAAATGTAAATTCGATGTGCAGCGGTCAATGCATGAAATTAAATCCCAGAATTAAAGAGAACGCTCGCGTTTCTTTTCGTCATCGATATTTATGTTGGGGAATATTTCAGGAGTATGTTACGAGTATTCAGAGGTTTTGAAAAATACGAATGAAAGTTTAAGAAATGTTAGCGACAGTGGTCTTGATGTACTTTTATCTGAATTGTGATAAACATGGTCACCACAAAGTTCAACGTAATCTTAAAAATTAAAAGTTGTCAATCGGCTTAGTTTTTAACCTGCTTTTAGACAGTAAACGTCAGCTAATAAGGTGTTAATGTACACGAATCTGACATGAACTTCTTTAATTGAACATCGAACAGAACTTAGGTTTGTTTTTCGCATTTAATGAACTTTAATGCATGCCGTGTTTAACACACGGTGACCGTATACACTTATACAATATATCACTCCGGGTGGGATTATAATTCGCATTTCAAAACCTTTGATAATATTCTCTTAGTTGTTATGTTGCATGGGTGTACAGCTCATTCGCACTGTGTCTGGCCGTCACTCGAAAGCGACTTCATCGAAAGAGGTCGGCATATATCTGACCGAATAGATTGGTGGGTTAGCGCGTCGCCTTTAACCCAAAGCTTGCATGTTTAAAATTAGTTTTAGCTAGTAGGTTGAATCCTTGGTCAAGGCACTTAGTGGACATGATTTTAGTTTATCAATACTATATAATTTATACGAACATTAAAGGAACGTCTCAATCATACAAAAACCATATTTTACATGCACGGGGAATATCCTATCCTGTCGTATATTTGGGTTTGTCTTTTTGCAAAGCAGTTAGCGGAAGCAACCTGAAATAATTAGTTTAGTGCAGTAAACAAAATCGTTTTAAATGTCTCCGTTGTATTCAATACACTGTGGTAACTTGGTGCGGCCACGACGTAATCTTGCGAGTAATCTTAACACTCCTTGCGTTTTTCTATTTTTATGGATATTGCGACGCGTATCCTATCTTATTAAATAAATCGAGAAAGAGCAGGTAATTATTCGAAAAAAACAAACTCATTTGACCACGACATTGATCTTTTCGCAAGCGGTACTATCTATTTTCAAAAAACGAAAAAAAACGTATTTGTCTAAATTAATAAAGGTACGTAAGTTATATAGCTAAGGCTTTATATAAAATATGTGAAAATTTCTGTTTATAGTGTTCAGGGTACATATGTCAGTTTGCAATTAAAATATTAACCGTACAGTCAGCTGACACAATACACATTTTAAACACGCGGGTGGGACTGGAATTGAATCCCAGATATTTTGGTAATTCTACCCGAATCGCAATCCAGTTATTTTTGTAAAATTTGTATATAGACATAAAAAATTATCTATTCATACTATTTGAATTTACTGTTTGAGTGTTATTTTGTTGTTAGCACTTGACCTTAATCCTAATTTAGTGCAAATTGAGCTTTGAGTCATATTCGACAATTCATAATAACCACAGCGGAGGCTGCAGGGCATATATACTCGTCGACTGAGATTAAAGACGAAGATTCAGTCGTAGCCGTTATATCCAATCTGTAGTAAACATTTTATATGAAGATTATACGAAGGTGTAATTATGATTTTGATTATGGTCTTTAGTTTAATTACAACAGCAGGTACGTTAGCATTATTAGCTGTTAAATTATATTAATGTTATATAAATATATATATATGGTTGATAAATCGGAGGTGATTGATAAATTATAAAATTAAAAATATCATAAATTTTGGGAATCTTTTGACTATATATATCTAAACATATTTATCGCACGTTTTCGCACATTGTTTCTATTTTAAATTACGACGACTAGTTTGCCAATTTTTTATAATATTATGTAAAATATTATTTAGAATATTCAAATAATAATTTGAATTTTTGTTATTTTGATATTTAAACCTTTGTTTTATGAAATTCATAAAAAAATCCTATTTAACCTAATTGCGAGTTTGGTTATTTGATACCCAATTTATGGCGTGTCTCGTCGAAGTAACTTAATATTTTTCATTTTCATGATGCTGATAGATAATTCTTTAAATACCATCTTAAATATTTTGTACAGCTGCAGACTCGGCGTGTACCAACACAGGCGGTCAGTGTTTGGAGTGGCCCGCTACGAAGTGCATAGCCCCGTGGACCCTTGGTTTGTGTCAGGGAGGTGTGGATAGGCGCTGTTGTGCCCTATGTGACGCTGCCTGTGAGTAGAGCGTTGCGGTTGACGTTACCACTGTTGTAAGCTCATTTTGTAGGTCTTTTGGTTGGATTTATTTAACTATTTAGTGAGATAGTATTTTATATGCTGCTGATTATTTAGGCCATATTTCCCCTTATTGTAGTTCTCTCGTTTTACTTATACTTATTATTCTGTGTGTGTCTGGAAACACGGGCCTTTTAAGCCTTCGCGGATATGTCCATAAGAAGCACACGCGTATCGGTAGAAAATAGTACCAATAATGTTTTTGGAGGCTAGTTTCGTGTGCCAAAAAATGTTTACGATTTTTTATTTGCTTTGCACAATCAACAGTAGCATGAAAAGGGAACTATAACTAACCATAAAAAGCATGCAATAAGTCGATTCCGCAGTAAACACATTCAACCAATTTACCTTTGCTGCCAAACTACTAGATAACGTTATATGAAATGGAATGACAGCCCACGACGTCTTGACAGGTCGCTGTATATACATATCAAAGGATTAAGAGTACGGTTTCATATAATGCCATATTACAAAGTCTCAAATATGTATCATGTTCGTTTAAACTTGGCTAATATATCAGTCATGTCCCCGCGTCGAGTTGAGTTGGGTGATCTATTTGCTGCAACATTATTTGTAACTTGATAAATTATGTTCAATGTATGATCTTTAATGTGTTGGTTTAAAAATATATATTTGTCCCGGTCAAGACTAGACACGCTGTTAAAACAAATTTTGTTGTTATGAGAATTATATTATACCATACTTCGGATGTTGAATTTTAATAAAACTGATGTTAGGTTTATCAATAGCACTATATATAGATTGTAACTATATATTGTCACTGTATGGACGTCCTGATATTATATTGTTCGTGATGTTTTACGTTTTGAAAGTTGTAACGTACAGACAGCAATCGTCATCTAATTTAATTGGGCATTACGCTAAGTTTACTAACCCATTTCATTAATGTTCTTGGCCGAAAGATTCAATATATACGACCAAATAGCTAAATGGGTATCGGTTTTTTTAACCGGAAAAAATGTTGTTTGAATAAAATCGAACCGGTCTCTTACTTGATTGTGACCTAGATTTCAGTAGTTAGCGGATATTACATCAAACCGGTGGATAAATTGGTTAAAAAAGAGTAGCAACGTCTCTATCATGTACAATACACCGCAATAACTGCAGCAACTCGACAATGACTACAAAATAAAATCACGATTGCCCGTGTTAAAATGCCCGGTGTATTTCAATTCAATGGGATAAAACATGATATTATGATCATATGTCGCGAGTTCACAGTCTAGTTTTTAGTGAAATCCAAGACTTTCTTTATCAAAGGTATCAATGTAAGCTACCGCCATTACGCAGTATTCAATGTTATTGCTATTTTCGGTAAAACTCACACAATGTAGCGTTTTTAGTGTTACGCGATATTCCATTTATATTATTATACTGCAACTTGACATGTATGGAGAGGTAACAAACGTTGATGAGTAGGCTGAAAAATGTCGCTTTTTTACCATTGTAACTTCGGGATTCTTATTTTTATCATAAAACTCGAGTATATTGATAAGAGTATGAATTGTACTCGCATTTTGTTTAGATAGAATATGCCTTATTAGTTTAGAAATCGGAACGATTATATTGCAAAGGTTTATGCTTCGTGTAATAGTAATATTAAAATTAAAAGCGCTTAAACCCTAACCCAAATCCTAACCCTCCAAGCGATCCTAAACTAATTAGAGGTTTCATAGATTCAAATTCATAGATTTCTTGCTAAGTACGTAACAGGAAAATCCATGCGTTTTTGAGATTGTTCTCATTATTAAAGCGATTTAAAACTCTAGGTTTAGGTATGGAGCAGCTGTGGCAAACTGAAGATGGCGCATGTACCGCCGAAGGCGGAGAGTGCAAACACATAGGCAACTCGTGCGACGGGGATTATGTTAACGGCAAATGCGGCGGAGATGCTGGAAGGGAGTGTTGTATACCGTCTGTCCCTCCGATCAATCCCATCATACCAGTTGAAGGAGGTATAGCTTGTTTGTTGAATTTACCATTTGCTCCAGTGGATGCGGAAATCGCATTTTTGCGAATAAATATTTTGGCATCATCCACGTTGTATTTATGTGCCTGGTAGGATTCTTGTAGTAAAACACGTCTGAGTGCCTATTATCTTAAGTTACACTGAGCTGGATCAGTAAGTAAATAAAAAATGCTGGTAATTATCTCAGATTTTTTAATAGTCAAGTGAAAATGAATGAGCTATGATTGAATAACACGATAAAAAACGAGGAACGAGATTTTCTAAAAAATTATAGTTGTGGCTCAAATAAAACTTTCTGTTTAATATATCTTATGTAGACAAAAAGCTGCAGCTATTTTACAGGATGAAAATACAATACTCGAATACAAAACAGTTGGTTGACCGTAAACTGCTGGAGCGGAACCGATTATTATGAATTTAAATTGGGGACAAATTAACTGCGATTGTTTGTAACAATTCGATAGCACAATCATGGTGCATTTATTATCCATCAATTACAAACTGTTCCTGCGTTTACAATCCGATTGTGTCCCACCTACCTTTCTGGGGTACGATAACTGGATGGGATAGGATGTTCATGTTTATCCCCGTGAGTGGAAAAACCAAGTGGGTTAACACACGGGCAATCGTTAGATCACCTCGCGCCCATCGTCGGGTTACCGGAGCTATCTCAGTGTGTTGTGTCTAATAGAAACGTTCCTTCAATTGGATAGAACCCAATAATCCGCTGGGTTCAGGCAATGTCCGTTAAGTGCCTTGCCCAAGGACACAACCGACTCGCTGGCGACCAGTTTTGAACCTATACAACCTTTCGGTTGAAAGCCGTCGCAATAAACCGCCAGAATAACCGGTCAGACAAACTGCTCGTTTTATAACTCTTCCTCCCGTTTCCGAGATATACATTCCTCCCTTAAATCACCACCTGTTTATAGATTGTCCGTTGGTGCAGTACAAGACGAAGAAAGTAATAGGCGTTGATAAATCCAGGATCCTCATACATCCAGATTTTGCCCCGTCCATGGCAAAGGTTCACAGAACCGCAGTGATTTGCAATGTTGTGGTAAGAACTGTTTGTTCTTGTCTAGGTTTATAAGTTGCGGCTTAACTGTTTCAGCCAATACACTGCATCAAACCTCCTTCGTCGTTATTAAGTTTCACTTGTCTTTTACAATATGGCGAAAATTGACTTTATAGTAGATAACCAGCAAGTATAAAAGGGGCATATGTAATTTTAACCTTACAATAAGAATAGTTAGGGAAGCATATTCAGGTTATATTTCCGTGAAGAGGAGAATGAAAAGGGTGTTATCGGACATTCGTCAGATTGCTTCTTTTCACGGATATCGTCGTGTTACCTTGTGCGCGCCGTCAGGCTTCCTGGGCATAGCAGTGTATCGTTCGTGTGCTTTTATTTATGCAACATTACAGGAGTTAAAATGTGTTAATAATTTCATCAGAAATATGTTTATATATTAACATCAAAAATATGTTAATATTCAGCGTGGTTGTTTGTCATATTTTAAGCAAACCAACGAAGAAAGTGGTCTTATATCCACCCTATACTTGCTAGGTCCATGTGACTCACTCGTTTCGCAAGAAAGGCAGGAGAACAGCAAACACGACAACACCGGCACGATACAGCAATCACTTTATTGGCCACGCTATCGACGTGAACCTAGCTACCCCAAACGGCTGGTGTGCCGCATTGTGCTTGTTTGGTATGTTTTGTTTTAGAAATATAGTGGATGGGTGGTTTATTTTTACCTCGAGGTATGAAGATAGTGGTTATACCAATAATGCTGTTAAAACGCACCACTTACCTATCTAACAAAGATGCTATAATTTGCTCTTTGTGTGTAGTTTTTGTAATAATCTTGAAAGTATACCTTAATCGATGGTACATGACAACTTTTGTCCAGAACAGCTTGTTTATTTTTTTTAAACAATATCGAAGTACCTTTAGGTTTAGGTAAACAAATGTTTTAATAATAATTGTATTATTTTTTTTTTGTTTTCTGCCAGTTACCTTATGGGAATGACAACATAACTAATCTTGCTTTGTATGAACAACACTAAAAGGAGGGAAAGCGGGAAGGACGGAAGAAGGGAAACTGCTTACTAAAACTATGGAAAACATAATTTTCACCCTGCTCTAAACACTAATATCAACCCCAGAACTAACCCTAACTCTAACCCCATGTTTAAAACTAACCCTAATGCGCTAATCTTTATTTTAATGTGCAGTTTAAAGAGTGAATTAATGTAAAGTTAAATTTAAAGATCACAGAAACCCGCACGCAAAATGTTTTATCAACACTCTGAAATCGATTGGACTTCGTTGGGGCGGAGACTGGCGACCAAAGGCTGATCCTGTGCACTTTGACGATAATTACAACTCGAATCGAACCATGTGGAAAGCAAAGTTTCGGGTTGTTCAAGACGCGTGTGAAGACTTGTAGAATGATTAGAAACTGGTTATATATGAGTTAGAAATGTACAAACTTGCATACATTGTCAAATGAACCTGAATATATAGATTTTTATTTGACACCACATTCAATACAAGTACATCGCATTTAACAGCAATATATGTTCCAAAACTATCATTATGTTGGTGTGATTTGATGTAGCTTTGCATAACAATGCGGACGATTATTATTATCTGTTTTGAATCTAGCTTTATGCGGCTGCTCCGTTGATAAGCGATCGTTTAAAAGGTTAATAAGCTTTCTTCCCACCGTATATAGATGTTTGGTTGTAGCAAGTGCGCTTATAAATGTTTGGGATCGTATATCCTCGTTTGAACCATTACGTAAAATTTGCCAATCTATACCGAAGCATTCTTCATTTTCCAGTATGTAGAAAAATGGCGGATTTCAAGATTGGTAGGCATGTAGTCTACTTGACTGATGAAGGCCACTATAGTTATTATCCATGCCGTAATCTAAGGTTTGCCTTTTCGAAGAGGGTTTCAATTTATTGCTTGTTTACGTCACATAATGACGGAATTTAATGGATTTCTATGCGTTACGAGAACAATGTGTTGTGCATTGATATATAAATGAGTGTTTTGCTGAGTATAAATTTGGGAACTCCCGCAGATATCAATGTTAGCTAAAAGCATGTACTAAGCTTCACGCCAGTGTTTCTGTTTAGCTGTGCAATTTTGATCGGAGCAGAGCTTAGTGAAATAAAGGTGTAAAATGTGCATTCATAACTTGTTCGTTTGTTTAGAAAAATTTCAAGGGAGTATGAATTTACTTACATTGTAACTTTAATTTTAAGTTGTGTTAAATTTAAAAGACCTTATGATCGGATTTTGAGAAACATCCCTCTTTACGCGATCAGTTTATATTCTCAAGCACTAAAGACTGGTCATAATAAACGAAGCAAAACTGGTTAATTAAAAAAATGTACAAGATTGAAACCCGGCTGTAGATTATTTTTCGTGCTCACTATATTTTTTAATAATAGGATAGGATAGGATATTCATGTTTATCTCCGTGAATGGAAAACCAAGGGGGTTAACACACGGACAATCATCAGATCACATCGCGCCCACCGTCGGTTTAACGGAGCTATTGCAGTGTGTTGGATGTAATAGACACGTTCCTTTAATTTCGTAGAACCCATTAATCCGTCCGCCTTGCCCAAGGACACAACCGACTAAAGCGACCAGTTTCGCACCTCCAACCTTTTCAATTAAAAGGCGACGCACTTAACCGCCAGACTAACCGGCCGGACAAGGCTATACACAAATATACACAAATCCACTATACAGCCACATTAATGGTTAATGCTTGTATTTACACTCGCATTCCTGAGCGACAATCACAGCATGCTACATAAAATGGTTAAACTGGAAATTACTCCTTCTTCGATCTTGCTTTACTGTGCCTGTAGCCGTAAGCAAAGTAGATGGTTATACCTGGAAATAAACAAACAATTGAATATTTAATTTTAAATAAGTCCGGATTTGTATCTGAAACAAGTCGAGATTGATCTCTGCAGTTATAAACTAAAAGTTTAAGCATAAAAACTCACCTATTGTCATCCATATTGCAAGTCGAATCCATGTTACTGGTTTCAACTTGAGCATAAGGGTTATATTTATGATAATACTGCAAAAGGGAAGGATGGGAACAAAAGGAACCTGTGAACGGAATAATTTTGTTCACCAGTGCATATTTTCTATGACATTGGTAAAATTTATTTATTTCTGTTTCTTCATTACGATACCGATATTTCCAAATTTGTGGAGTACCTGACTGCTATGCAACAATATTGCATCGAATTAATGAATTTAAAGGAAACGTTTTAAACTTGGTAACCTAATAGCATAGTGAGGCAACTAAATATATGATAATGATCACTTGTTTTTTATCCATCAAAACCCAAACTAATAAAAAGGTCACTATAAACGTAAACAATAACAAAACTGCACATCTCAGTTTAATGGCAAATAAATTAGGTAAAAAATTAGGTTTGCAATGCTGCTTAATAACTCACCTTAAATGTTTTTATGGTGTTGTCTTGTACAAAGCATTTCAATGACAATACCAAGATCAATGTGAATGTTCCTAGTGTTGCTTCTATCGTTATAAACCACCACGTGTTAGTTTGACTAACAAACAAGGCAATAGAAATAGCCGTTGTCGAGCATAACATCGCCGCGAGTAAAATGTAGAACGGAATTTGACCCGGATTGTATTGCGTTATCCAGTTGAAAATGTATCCAAACCGGGAATGCAAAATTGACTTTTTGACTGTGCCAAACAGTAAACTATTTTGAGTTAATAGATTGCTTGAACATTCCCCGGCGTATACAGCCGTGGAATGGCTACTGGTCGCTCCTGGATTGAGTTGAGTCAATTCATTGGTTTCAGCGACAGATTCCAAGATGTCGGATTTTGGTTGAATTTTACTTTCATCGGAACGTTTGTAGCTAAAATGTAAAGTGGTTCTTGACATCATTATTTTTGCTAAAGTAAAAGATCTCCAGTTTAAAGATAATTCCACCACCTTCCTCGAAAAAACCTTGTGTGGTGTTACTTGTGTGATCAAGTCGGGCAAACTGAGAGAGCCACAACCAAATATCATGAAAAATTAGGTTAACACCCGGCAAATGGTATTATCAAACCAAATTGGTTATGAACTAGTTATCGTTATAAAAATATCTTAATTATATTTATTGATTTTTCTTGTATAATGTTTTATGGTAAAAAATTTTGGGTTCAGCGGCCACGTCTAATTATACCAAATTTTAATAATTTATTGATTTTTAGACGTGTTCTAACGACTGTCGTTTTGCCATTTTCCCGTTTTCCAAATTTTTATCAATAGTCCCGCTTCGTGTTTTCATCGTGGTAACAAAAAATAAACTAAACTTAACTAAAAAACAGTAAGGATCTGTGTAAAGTGGTAACCCGACAAAAAATAGAGATACAAATCCCCGTTTCTCAGCTTACCTTGATATTTCGTTGGGTGTATATCGCAGTTTGATAACACAAAGTGCAACAAACGTACACGCCAGAAGTTGCCCAATGGCGATAAATTCCACCAGGCTGGATAAACTAAATACAATCGACAGGACAGTGCTGAAGAGCATCACGCAAAGTGTGGCGATGTAGGGTACCTTTCGAAAAAAAAGGTTAGATATACCATATTTGTGTGATTAAATCTTTGTCAGATTAAACACCTAGGTTATGAATTTTTGTCCTAGTAATAAATAAAGGTCCGGTCAAATGGCTTGGTGGGTTGGTGCCATAACGTTTAGCCGAAGGGTTGATAGTATGAAATTGATCGCTGGAGAGTCGCCTGTGTCCTTCGGCAAAGCACTTAACGGACATTGCTGGTTATAAACACGTTATTAACAAAGCGGATATAAATGTTAAATACCACGGACACTACAGCCAAATTTAAACAAGAATACAATAAATTGCATATTTTTTGTAATTACCGTAAACGATATAAAGCACTAAAGAAGAAAATGCGGTAAAGCGCTCCTAAAGTTTGCAAGACATATGTTTGTTCACACGTACAGTATTATTTTGCTATTTCATTAAAATCAATATCGCACTTAAATAAAGTCTGAAAAAGTTGGTCGTGAGCATGATTACCGTTAATTTGTTTTGCCTAAGCTGGCAATCGAGCACCTACACGTAGTATAAAGTAATTACCACTCGGGAGCATGTGTGCAGACCCGGCCTAAAATGAATTTATTTTCAACCCACCTTCGTTCTTTCGCTTATTCTTTCCAAGGAACTAAAAAGCAAACCGTCCCTTGACATAGCGAGAAGGTAGCGCGGTACGACGAACATGATAGACAGTAGGCAGGTTAGCATGGCTGCCAGCGCGCCGACAGACACGACGTATTTGGCCCACATCCACCCTCTAGTAGCGTATGCTGCCGGGAACGGCTCAGTGATGGAAACTTCGTACCATGGCACCATTAACGTAAGGGCAGCAGAACCTCCCACGTACGCAATCACGACCACAGTGATTGAAATCAAAAGCGAAAGAGGAATGTCCCTAAAAATAGATTTAAAAAGGTTAATTCGTTAGGACGTCTCTCAGTAATCTTGGAAATAACTGTGCCAGAAATTATTATTTGCAGTAAGGTATTTGTTATGTCCAGAATCGAGTTTTTGGAGCTAATTTGTAGTTAGATCCTTTTAGTAACTGCAAATCCGCCATTTTAACCTCTTAATTGGGTAATATCAACATTTCAAAATAAATAGTTAAATCTTAAAAAAGTGAGTGCACCTTGCAGCATTTATAGATTCCTCGGTAGCTGATGCCACCACCTCGTATCCAACATAGCTATAAACCAACGTGGTCGAACCAGTAATACAACCAGCCCAACCATACGGGAAGAAACCACCTCGAACGTGCGTCCAATTATTCCAATTAGCGAGATAAAAACCAGTTGCTGTAAAGTTTATATTTCATTTACAATTTTTCGCAGTCATTTTTCCATCTAGCCAATACTCGGTTCAAGTGCATTAGAATGTGAGGAACGGATAACATTTGTTGTGTTTGCACAAGACTTTAACCACTAGCCGTGACGTTTTTGCGCGCGATTTTATATTAGACTCGGAAACTAAACGATACTTGTCTTGATCCAGTGACAATAAAATAGCTTCGCATTAACTGCGGATACATGGTGTTCTGACGGCCGTGTTCCATTTTTATACCCTATTTATTCTTTAACAACATTAAACCAAAGCAACTTACCGATTATGAACGCGATCACCACTATATTGATCATTGCGATTGCGATGTTCACTTTAGAAGAGAGCTTAACTCCGCAGAGCAGAAGTACACCAAACACCAGGATGATCCCAACGGCGAGAAAATCTGGGTATGACGCGAAGAAGCCACCAACCATTGGCGCATGTCTCCTCATGTACAATTCGATTGTGTTGTTAAACAACCCGTCCAAGTATCTTTGTCAAGGTAAACCGATTAACTAGCGCGCCCGTGCAAGGTTTGGCGCAGTGGGTATGTGTATAACTTGCAACGATTGGTTTATGGTTCGATTCCCGCTCTATGCCCTGTACGTCTGCTAAACTCATCGGTCGTATCAAAAAAACCTTAACAAAGGCCTAGAACCAAAGTTATCAAATGATTCAAAGAGACAAAATAGCAACTACTGTAATGTAGTTTCCGCAACCCGACGGAGCACACGCGATATTCTGATTGTAGGTGTTAAAACGACTAAAATATTATTCGCTCTTGGGCTTACACGAGTAAATACTCTGGAGATAACATTTTACTGAACAAGCACGTAATGACAAAGTGGGTCTAATTGGGACAGGACGATAAAGTTGTTCATGCTATGCGAATCCACCAAAGAAAAAGATATGGTCAAATGTGTGAGGACTTAAAAAATGACTGCCTATAAACAGTGCAATGATTTAGCTTGAATCTCCATGGGTATAGGTGGTTGTAACACATCATTAACATAAAAAGGTGCGCATGCCAGTCGGATTTTTGGATTTTCACCTTTTCGGTAGCACAATTTAGCCTATATACAAGCATTACTTTACCCGCTGCACGTTTTCGCAATGGCTGACACGTAGATTGTATGCTCCAATGCTACATTCCAGCCCACCACAAAAGCCCAGAACTCGCCGATCGTTATGTAGGTGAACTGGTACGCCGACCCTGCAACTGGAATGCGAGCCGAAAATTCTACAAAAAAAAACACGTTGGCAATTAAATGCAGTATATGTTACAAATCGAAAGATATTTATATTCGATCACTAGTAGGCTATTGTGACCTCTAAATTAGCGGATAATACTCCTACATTTGACACATAACGGTCGTTGCCAGGTCCTATGAATTCAAACGGGCCGGTGTGATGTGTAACAAGAGCACATCCATTGGACATTTTGACGTATAATCGATTAGGCAAACCGACTAATAAGCCAACGGCTGGTTCTGCTCCTACAATCATTCAACTGAAAACCAAGGCTTTAAACCACCAAGCTGTGCGGTCGGACATCCTGTGTTATGACAACATGTTTTTGCATTGCAGTGAAAGGCGTGATATATTAGCCTTTGCAAATATCGTGTAGTACGTAAAGTTAGCGAACATGTTCAGAAACGCACTGCTGCAGTGGCCTAGTTAAAGACCTGATGTTTCTTCGTTCTAACCTATAAGTTGTGCAAATTAAGATTCACGGAGTTTACTTTTTCTTCTGGTACATCCCTATCCACTTCCATATCACGGTGAACAAATGGTTTCATATATATTTTATACAAAAATGCTATACTACTATAATATTAGTACACGCCTTCAAAGCTCCAGCATACTAGAGACAGTGGGAACGGGATAATTTAACGATTATAACAACTGTCGCAAAATTGAAAGATTCTTGACAGTTGTGAATCTATCCTTATATGTTATTACAATTGCTTCTTAGAGTTGAAAATTAGTATGTTATTCTATCATACATGTTATCAAATTTAACTTTAACTTTGTAATTGGGAACTAAGTGGGTAATACGGTTTCCAATTGTTCAAAACAGATTACCATTAAAGGCAGGAAACGTCGATGGTTATTAATAGCACGATGGTGAACAGAATACATATAAATAAAAGTCAAACGAGCTTTTGCAGTGTCGTTACTGATAGCCAAATGGCCAGCAATAAACCGGTATCTTTTTTACAGATTCAATCCACATTGTCTTAATTAATCTATAATTAGGATAAGATATTCATGTTTATCCCCGTGAATAGGAAAACCAAGGGGGTTACCACACGTGCAATCATCAGATCACATCGCGCCCATCGTCGGTTTACCGCAGCTATTGCAGTGTGTTGTGTATAATCCACACGTTCCGTTAATTTGGTAGAACCCATTAATCCTCTGGGTTTAGGCAATGTCCGTTAAGTGCCTTGCCCAAGGACACAGCAGACTAACAGACTAGCTAGCGACCAGTTTTGTACCTACAACCCTTCGAATGAAAGGCGACGCACCACCAGACTAATCTGTCGAACAATTACCCTTTAGGCCATAACTTTATCTTTTACCTGCGTAGCATAGGGCAGATAAAATTGAAGCGAACGCAGCGATAAGGTACCCCACCACAATAGAAGGTCCAGCAAGATCTCGAGTCACAGTGCCCGCCAACACATACAGTCCAGATCCGATCATTCCGCTGATAGCCAAGAAACTTAGGTCACTCAAAGTAAAACAGCGTCGCAAGTCTGTAATAAAAACATCAATAAAAACACTCACGCGTTGGGATAAGCTAGGTATACAGCAATTTGGTAACCTGGAAATAGTCTGATGTACTCGCGAAAACGTTGTATATTTATACCACTTTTCGCACATCTAACATTTTTGCTTTGTGAGTATATTTGTGTGTCGATTTTTTATTCAAACGTGCTCGTTCCAACATTTTCAAGCTACTCTTTCACTAAAACACATTTATATAGACTAGAGCATAACTGCATGCGTTCCACCCTTCGTAAAAGGGTTCATGGTTGAACACATAAAGACACTGGAATATCTTCGACAATTAGACTTTGCGAATATGTCACATTCTGATGGTGTAAAATAAAGTAATCAAAATTATCTCATCCTTGTTTTGTGATTGTTTGTCAATTATTTATATTTGTTATCTAGTTTGTGGGTACGTGACTTGAACGTTGTTTCATCAAAACCAGCTACAAGCTGAGACGGTTTATTCTTCAGGAAGAGCACTGGGCGGTCTCCTAAACCTAGTGGATTAATTGGTAAAAACACAAGCAGTAACGACTCATATACAAAACACTTGCAATATCCCCGGTAAACCGACGGTTGGGCGGGTATTCTGACAATTGTCCCTTTGATAACAAAATGCATTTAATGAGGATAAAACATTAATACTATATATGTTTCATCAGATATCGTTATTGTTTTCAGGCCTATGTATGATATTTAGGCAATAAAGTTTGATGGCATATAGCGGATGCGTACTATATACTAAACAGCGACAAAATCATTTATCTTGCCCTTAGCCATTCCAATCTATCATTCGACAGCAGTTCCTGCTGCATTGAATGTTCCACCGATACCGCAATCAATTACACGCGGAGTTAAAATTCATAATATACATTGTTTTATACCTGGTAAGGGTAAACAGTGAACCTTCATGAACCTTGTTGTTAACGGTTTAAGTTTAACTCACTCAGAATAACAAGTAAAATAACATCACAATAAGTAAAGGGTTTCTAGATAAATTGTTCACACTCACACATACCTGTTCGTTGCATATCTTCTGAGATATCTTTTTTTCGCGATAGATTATTGAAAACCTTCTGGCAAAAATTCGTGTCGGCCATTTTTAGTTTGTTTTTTTTGCTTTTGTATCTTGATTCTGTTCTATGGTTTTAACAAAGTAACCATCAATCACAAAGTAACATTGCTGTTTTATACCTTTAGATTAACACTACTGCTGTATTTAATTACACCGTGTTAGCAACTGCTAAGAGGTTTCTTTCCATTAAAAGATAACTCCCATTTGCCTTTGGGAAATTTACTATGTCCTACATCTATTACATAACAAGGAGATAGAATACATTTTCGAGCAAAATCCCTTCGACGTACATTTAATACTGCGCACATTATTAAATAAAGCGTTTCCAAGTATGGGTCGATACCTATGCTCGCGAATTAGCGAATATGTGATTGTTTCTATATATATCGCGCATGCTAGCGAGTAAGCTGAAGAAAACCAAACCTATAGCACAACTCGCTTACATGTGCCGTGTACGTATATCCTGTCTAATACATTTACGTCCACCCAAGTTAACATTTCGTAACTATAGCATTTAGACAACAGTGGGTAAACACACATCCAAATGGCGAGAATCCGAGAAAAAAGTTAAGTTGGGTACATTTTGTATCTCTTCCATGAGCCAATTTTTATTCATTTGTACATGATTCAGTTAGCCAAATCAATGTGTTATAGTTCAAATAAACCTGATCAATCGTCATGGCACTATTATTTAAATGATTTGCCATTTAGTTATTATTTGAATGATCATTTGTACAATTATATTACCGCTCAGGGTGTTCAAAGGACACGGTACATGTCCATAAATTCTTTACTGTAGCTATTTTTATGCATTTATAACTTGATAAGCTATACCCTATATGCTAGCCTACAACAACTTATACCTACCGAGTTCAATCCAATGCAAATTTTTCGAACTAGAAAATCCATCTGGCTTACAATCGGGTTGGTAAGAACAAAACTATAGTAACGAAACTATGGGGCCGTTTTTAAATATCTTGCGGATTATAGGATATGATATGATTATCATGTTTATTCCCTTGATTGGTTAAACGCAAAGGTTGTTCTCACACGGGTAATCGGGTAATTCCTCAACAATAATTTAACAAGAATTATAATATTTTCTAATTGTTAAAAGACCCAAACAAATTAATTAAACATTTTTTTTATATTTTAAAACGAATTACTATGTATTAAAATATGGTCTGAAATTTCTAAGATTTGCAAGTAACATACTCCCCGAGTAAATCAAACTTTTTCATAAATAGTTTTTTAATACTTCACGGTTGGATGATTATTGTCCGGCAAGTTTAAACAACGGTTTTTTATTAGAAATTATCAAAACAAGTTGTTCCAAAACGATTTTTATATGTTTCAGTTGGTTTACAGGCATTATTTTTTAATTCCGTCTAATTTCAATAATATTATATGCTTTGTAAACATACTTTCTTCGTTTAGAAGTCACGTAATATGCAATTTGGTGAACATATAGTTTAAATTATGTTGGGACGATTTGAAACTGAAAATAGACGTTTAAAATGCTAAGTGATGATTATGACGAGAAAATAAAACAATTGTTTGAAGAAGGAAAATCGTTTTGGTTGCTCCCAGTCTTGCAGAATATGATTCAAATTGTAAGTTGCCCATGTATTCAATTAGTAAAAGACTGAAAAGATAACTAAATGCACTCTTTAGACCCTACTGGAAAGTTCGTATGATGCGCCGGATATATCTGGCCTGGCGAACAGACTACTTTTTCGGGTATTGGCGCAGAAAACTTCAAAAATCATGCCGGCGTGGCGTGATTACACTTCCTTTCATTTATGTCAGTATTTTTGATACTTGAAGCTTTATATTTCAAAGTTTTAATTGAAAATGATTGAACTTTGTTTGTGATGGCGCAAATTAGTATTACTGGCGTGGCGCAAAATTTAGTTTAAAAAATGTTGGCGCAAAAATCCAGCGCGCAGAAACGAACTTTCCAATCTGGTGTTGAGACATAGTCTAAAAACATAGGCAGTTTT
>CH003275.1:1785164-1795518 GCA_000149265.1 Ciona savignyi
GAGCTGGGCATAATTACGAAATTACGTTCAGTTACGTAATATTTTTTTTTTGGTTGTTTGTATAAATAACGATCACGTCATAAAAAATACGAAATTACGGAATTACGTAACTGAGCTGGCGTAATTCCGTAATACAACTTTGATGATTTATGCCCAGCTCTACCCCCAACCTATTCATTTCTACTTTATAGTGCAACTAACTTTTCAGTTCAACAAGATTTGAAACAACTTTATTAACCCAGGAACCACGAAAAACGACACGATCACGAAATTCCTGCAGCTCTGCATATTCCCACGCAGCATATTCTCCCCACTTGATGCAGTGTATTGCGCAAAGTTTGTTCATTTGCTGCACGAGCACAAAACTCCCAATTTCTCCACCCTTCTCTGCTTTGACAGGGTAAGTCAATCTTTTATGTAAGAGGAATTAAACTGAATATAGAAAAAACAGTCCCAACAACCCTAAGTCATTCGGCATTAAACTAAATGAAGAAAAAAAATAGTCCTAACAAGGCATTAAATAAGTGTGAACAGTTTAACATTGCAGCGATAAAAAATCATTAGCAATTTACTCAAAACATACTACACCCAGCCCAACATATCCTACTCATGTAGACTAAAAAAAACTAAATAAAAATTCGCATCAAAATTTAAACATCATAGGACTTGGCAGGTGTTCTCTGTCATGAAAAGCAATTAAATATCTTATTCAGAGATACGCTGTTCAGAACAATCTTGTTCTCAAGTATATCCTGCCTCCTTAAAATAATTGTTTTTCTATAATGTAATGAAGGACCAAAAAAAAAAATTTTTACATCCTACAACTTGTCAGGTATTCTCCGATATATCATACACCGTTGCCAGTCTAACTGAGAACGAAGCTTCTCGATACGGAAGGTTCCTGTGTACGATGCTGGGAATTGTGAAGAAATGGCACGCCAGCAAATCCAACTACGAGAAGGTATTGCTACCGTTTGTTTGGCTTGACTTAAAAATTTAGTTTTTGGGTGTCATATTGCTAAGCTGCTTTTTGGGTGTCATAACTAGGAGTATTTGGGTGTCATATTCATAATGCTAAGCTGAAGCATCTTTCGATCCTTATTCAAACATCTACAACATAGCACTTTTGTATATGAGCGCACATACCTGCCTCAAATCGGCGATATTTTTTTTCTTTTTATGACTATTTCCTGTCTTCTCTGGTCAGCGTTTTGTATCATGGATTTTACTTAAGTGGTGGTTATTACTTGAATGCATTACGATGTACGGGGTGTTAAAAATATAATGGAATGACCCATTATCCAACTTTGTAATCTTTGTTTAGATGTCTTTTCTTTATTAATTTCGAAACATGTTTTCCATAGGAATGTGGGGACTTCCCTGGGTTCGTAACCGTCCTACGGGCCACCGCCGCAGAAGGGACGAGCAAAGCCAACCAACTTGATTACGAAAACTTCCGACACGTTTGCCACAAATGGCAGTATAAGCTCACCAAGGCACTTGTGGTAAGGATGGATTGCCTGCGATTTGTGATTTAAAACCTGGGCTCTTTAGATATTGTGCTCGAGAGAATTAGTTAAATTCATAACAATAAAAATGCTCTGCTTGTTATTTATAAATGCAGAGTTAAAAGCACAGATAGCAATTCAATATTCTAAAAGAGGGACAAGCACGATGTTTTAACAATATGGAATCTTAGTTTTACTGTGTCATGGAAAATTGGAACTCAACCTTTTTAATTTTACAGTCCTTATTTTGTGTTCAGATTTTCCAATTAAAAATCTCTAAAATTTAATTTAAATAACTTACATAAACAAATATATCTTTTTTAATTTTTTTATGATTTACTACATTTGTTGATACTACTCAATGTGTTACAGGTATGCTTAGAATCGACGGAGTATATGCAAATACGGAATGCTCTTATTATTCTAACCAAGGTAATATACATAGTTACTGCGTATGAATAATACATTTCACACTCTTTAATTCATTTATTTTTTTTAATCCATTTTTTTAAATGAAAGGTCTTAGAAACTGATGTAGATTTTTATACAAATTTACCAAACTTGTAACTTTTTTAATATTTTATTCCCATTTGTTACTGTTATATTTAACTCATCTTTTCCACCCCCTTTTTACTTTAATAAGATTTTCATGTGTGTCATGATGCCGTGTGTTTATCCTTATATGTCACAGTTTTTTTAAACCACCCTTTCGACCCATTTTTTTCTATGTATCTTATTTTTCATCCCAAAATTTTATTTTTCATCCCAAAGTCTTATTTTTCATCCCAAAATTTTATTTTTCATCCCAAAGTCTTATTTTTCATCCCAAAATTTTATTTTTCATCCCAAAATTTTATTTTTCATCCCAAAGTCTTATTTTTCATCCCAAAATTTTATTTTTCATCCCAAAGTCTTATTTTTCATCCCAAAATTTTATTTTTCATCCCAAAATTTTATTTTTCATCCCAAAGTCTTATTTTTCATCCCAAAATCTTATTTGTCATCCCAAAATTTTATTTTTCATCCCAAAATCTTATTTGTCATCCCAAAATTTTATTTTTCATCCCAAAATCTTATATTTCATCCCAAAATTTTATTTTTCATCCCAAAATCTTATTTTTCATCCCAAAATCTTATTTGTCATCCCAAAATTTTATTTTTCATCCCAAAATCTTATTTTTCATCCCAAAATCGGATTTGTCATCCCAAAATCTTATATTTCATCCCAAAATTTTATTTTTCATCCCAAAATCTTATATTTCATCCCAAAATTTTATTTGTCATCCCAAAGTCTTATTTTTCATCCCAAAATCTTATTTGTCATCCCAAAATTTTATTTTTCATCCCAAAATCTTATATTTCATCCCAAAATTTTATTTTTCATCCCAAAGTCTTATTTTTCATCCCAAAATCTTATATTTCATCCCAAAATTTTATTTTTCATCCCAAAATCTTATATTTCATCCCAAAATCTTATTTGTCATCCCAAAATCTTATATTTCATCCCAAAATTTTATTTTTCATCCCAAAATCTTATATTTCATCCCAAAATCGGATTTGTCATCCCAAAATCTTATATTTCATCCCAAAATTTTATTTTTCATCCCAAAATCTTATATTTCATCCCAAAATCGGATTTTTCATCCCAAAATCTTATATTTCATCCCAAAATCTTATATTTCATCCCAAAATTTTATTTTTCATCCCAAAATCTTATATTTCATCCCAAAATCTTATTTGTCATCCCAAAATTTTATTTTTCATCCCAAAATCTTATATTTCATCCCAAAATCTTATTTGTCATCCCAAAATTTTATTTTTCATCCCAAAATCGGATTTTTCATCCCAAAATTTTATTTTTCATCCCAAAATCGGATTTTTCATCCCAAAATCTTATTTGTCATCCCAAAATTTTATTTTTCATCCCAAAATCTTATATTTCATCCCAAAATCTTATTTTTCATCCCAAAATCTTATATTTCATCCCAAAATCTTATATTTCATCCCAAAATCTTATTTTTCATCCCAAAATCTTATATTTCATCCCATAATCTTATTTTTCATTCCGAAATCCTATTTTTCATCCCATAATCTTATTTTTCATCACATAATCTTATATTTCATCCCAAAATCTTATATTTCATCCCATAATCTTATTTTTCATTCCGAAATCCTATTTTTCATCCCATAATCTTATTTTTCATCACATAATCTTATTTGTCATCCCAAAATTTTATTTTTCATCCCAAAATCTTATTTGTCATCCCAAAATTTTATTTTTCATCCCAAAATCTTATATTTCATCCCAAAATTTAATTTTTCATCCCAAAATCTTATTTTTTATCCCAAAATCGTATTTGTCATCCCAAATTTTATTTTTCATCCCAAAATCTTATAGTTCATCCCAAAATCTTATATTTCATCCCATAATCTTATTTTTCATCACATAATCTTATTTGTCATCCCAATTTCCCCACAACCCGGGTTATTCACCCCAATTTTACCCCCAGATTCTCCCCCACTTTCCTGCCGTGAACAGCCTCGCTGGGGCGTTGGAGAAACGAATCGACAAAATACGAACCGAAGAAAAGGAAAAGCGACCCGACTTATTTGCCTTGGCTATGGGGTAGGTGTTTTTGTTAAATCTCGTCACTTTTTTAAGTTTTGTCATTGTCAATTAAAATTATTAGGTGTGATATAGGATACTTTACAGTAATATGTTAGTTTATTTTTTGTTTCCCAGATGAAAACATGAAACAGAATTTTTGATAAAAATTTGGAAAACGCGAAAAAACTGCAAAATGACAGTCGTTAGAACACGTCTAAAAACCAATAAATTATTAAATTAGGTATAATTAGACGTGGCTGCTAATATGTTCAACTGTGGTTAAAACATTATATTACAGTGGATTTTGAGATACCCGTCTACCCTCAGATCAGTAGTCTATTGCAATATCATACTTTGACATTTCTATCATTTTCCTTAAACCAAAGGGTGCCAAAGCACCATCCACCTGGATAACCTTCAAACTATTAATATTTTTAAACACACATATCAATAGAACAGGTCTATAAATCCACCCAATGCCATTATATTTTTCTTCGGGGCTTGGTGTAATTTTTGTTTTATAAACAATTATTTTTTTTATATATTTTTTTTTTGAGTTTAGCGGCCACGTCAAATTATACCAAATTTTAATAGTTCATTCCTTTTTTAGACGTGTTCTAACAACTGTCGTTTGCCGTTTTTTTTTTCCCGTTTTCTGATTTTTTATCAATAGTCCCGCTTCGTGTTTTCATCATGGAAACAAAAAATAAACTAAACTATATTAAAATCGTTTGAGACCATCAGAATTAAGCTTCATTTCCATACGCAATAATCTGTTTTCCAGATATTCGGGAATGCTGAAGATGAAGAAGCCATCTTTGATCCCAGAACACCAGTTCCACAGTAAACCACAGCCAAAAGCCCAGGCTAAAACTGCAGGTGAATTAAGTGTTTGTATTAATTTCAGAAATACCGAAATGTAATATCTGATAGATAGTTGTTTTCTAACTAATTCTTCTTAGGTTTTATGGTTTTATGTGTGAAGGAAAGGCAAATTACTTATTTTAGTTGCTGGATTTAAGATATGTATTAATATTTAAAATCGTTTATCTTGAATGTTTTAGACCAAAATTGAAAATAAATCTTGCATGTTGTTGTTCACATTATATGGGGTTTGCAATGTATTTCTATTTTACCCCACAAACAGTTTGATTTTATGCCAGTTACTAATTAAGAAACGGACAAATATAGTTTATCCTAATATACCTTATTGGAAGTACTAGTTTAGAATCCATTCTAGAAAAGAGCAAGGAAAGAGGAAAGAGCCGGGAAAAGTCGAAAACTAAAAGCGATGAGAAGTAAGAATTTCTTAATTCTATCAATTTATTAGCACAATATGTGTAAGCTTGTGTTTATATGGAAAAATGAAGTTGCCATTGTACTGTAACACAAGTAATATATATAACTTAATAGGTGCATGCAGACCTATTGTTTAGTGTGGAATAAAAAGTGCATTATCACATTAAATATGCTTTGAACCATTAAATAATTCGATTTTAAGTTAAATTTAAGATATTCTAGCCATGTGAAACTAAATTTTAAAGTCGGTTTTGTTAGGTTTACAATTTATAGCCCATAACCAGTGATGGGATTCAAGAGGTTCGCATGGGTTCGGTCGAACCCGTTCTTGGAACGTTGGGATAATCACCAATCTGATTCTTGCTTTTTTACAGACAGTATACCTTTTAGCGAACCTGTTAGTAAGTACGATACAAAAGATAACCTGTTGTTAAAATTTTAAATCCCATCACTGGTCATAACCTATAGTTCCATGTCAATAGGCCAAATATTAACCATTCATCCTAAAATACAGGAAAGAAAAGTCATCTGAGACAAAATCCGATCCAAGCAGAGCCAAGAGTAAAGACAAATCACTTGCAGGAGGTGAAGCCAACCCTTATTCTAATATATGGAATAGGATCCAAATAACTAATCACAATTCTACATGCCACCTGTCAATTGACCGTAGCTATTATTTCATTGGATAAAATCGGTGTTTTGGGCCTCCGCGAATTTCTTGTGTTTGTTGAAATTTTTTTTGAAGACTAGATAAACTATGTGTGAGTATTGTTATATGGTGTTTCTATGGTCACCCAGGTGATTCGAAGTCACGCGGAAATTCAAAAGAGAAAGACAGGAAGTCGTTAGATTCATCGTCCCGACAACATAGCGTCGCTAAATCGAGTGAAAAACGAAGCAGCTCGACCCCAAAATCTGTCCCTGAACGAGGTAGGCTTGACATCAAGTGTTGCCACATGTTTATCCCCATGAATGGAAAACTAAGGGGGTTAACACACAAGCAATCGTCAGATCACCTTGCGCCCACCGTCGGATAACTAAAGCTATTGCAGTGTGTTGTGTATGATTCACACGTTCCTTCAATTTTGTAGAACCCCTAAATTCGCTGGGTTCAGGCAATGACCGTTAAGTGCCTTGCCCAAGGACACAACCGACTAGCGAGTGACAAGTTTGGATCTATAATGCTGTATTTATTTATTTAACAATCGCAATATTAATTATGCCACACATTAGTCCACCAAGGATCATAGGCCTAAATATTAGTTAGTTTGTTATATATACACATTTTCATCTAGTTGTACAAAGCGAGCTTGGCATTTGATTTACATTGAAACTATAATCATTTGGTTGTGTACAAGACCACATTGCATATTATTAACTCAACAATTGTTTGTATGCTAATTCAATATATTTTTATCACATAGTGTATCATATATTCTGGTAAAACTGTTTTTACTTGCAGAAACAAAACGTAGAAAGGTGGATACATCCAACGGAAAGGTTAGTAAAATGACGTCGATTGAAATTTCCGCCGCTAAAGCTTAGTCAGCTGCTGTTTGTTCTGTGGTTGAGATATATTGTTCTTGAGATCGTTTCAAGCCAGCCATCCAAATGATCCAAATACCAACCAATTGTGGAGAACCAGTCAACCACTCTGATGGACCAGTTGTTGTAATGCATCAAAGCTGTTAAGCCTTCATCAGAACCTTTTTAATAGCCCTCCCTCTTTCATTTTCAAATAAACTTCTTTAATGGACCAACCATCAAAATAAACCACAACCATGGACCAGCCAACAAAATAAACCACTTCAATGGACCAGCCATGAAAATAAACTACTTCAATGGACCAACCATCAAACTGAACCACTTCAATTGACCAACCATCAAAATAAACCACCTTAATGGAGCAATCATCAAAAAACAGTACTTCAATGCACCTTCCATTAAATTGAACCATTTTAATGGACCAGACATCAAAATAAACCACTTCAATGGACCAATCATCAAAATGAACCACAACCATGGACCAGCCAACAAAATAAACCACTTCGATGGGCCAGCTATTAAAATAAACCACTTCAATGGACCAATCATCAAAAAAAACACTTAAATTTACCAGTCATCAAACTGAACCACTTCAATGGACCAGCCATAAAAAAAAACTTCAATGGACCAACCATCAAAATAAACCACCTTAATGGAGCAATCATCAAAAAACAGTACTTCAATGCACCTTCCATTAAATTGAACCATTTTAATGGACCAGACATCAAAATAAACCACTTCAATGGACCAATCATCAAAATAAACCACTTCAATGGACCAGCCGTCAAATAAACCACTTCAATTATCCAGCTATTAAAAAGAAACACTTCAATGGACCAACCATCAAACTGAACCACTTAAATTGACCAGCCATCAAAATAAACCACTTCAATAAACCATATATTAAAATAAACCACTTCAATGGACCAATCATCAAAATAAACCACTTCAATGGACCAGCCGTCAAACTGAACCGCTTGAATTGACCAGCCATCAAAATAAACCATTTCAATGGACCAGCTATTAAAATAAACCACTTTAATGGACCAGCCGTCAAACTGAACCACTTGAATTGACCAGCCATCAAAATAAACCATTTCAATGGACCAGCTATTAAAATAAACCACTTCAATGGACCAGCCGTCAAACTGAACCACTTGAATTGACCAGCCATCAAAATAAACCATTTCAATGGACCAGCTATTAAAATAAACCACTTCAATGGACCAATCATCAAAATAAACCACTTTAATGAACCAATCATCAAAATAAACCACTTCAATTGACCAGCCATCAAAATAAACCACTTCAATGGACCAATCATCAAAATAAACCACTTCAATCGACCAGCCATCAAACTGAACCACTTAAATTGACCAGCCATCAAAATAAACCATTTCGATGGACCAGCTATTAAAATAAACCACTTCAATGGACCAATCATCAAAATAAACCACTTTAATGGACCAATCTTCAAAAAACCACTTTAATGGACCAGCCATCAAAATAAACCACTTCAATGGACCAGCCATCAAAATATACCATTTCAATGGACCAGCCATCAAACTGAACCACCTTAAGAACCAAACATTTAACTACACCAGCTATTAAAATGAACCACTTCAATGGACCAGCCATAAAGATTACCAACTTATGGATCATTCCTCAAAAGAACAAGTCCTTGAATACAACAACATCATTCATCAAAATACCCACCCCAGCAACCAAAATAGACCCCAAGAGCCATGTCATGGGTAAAAGAAAAACATAACATCATTTATTAAAACGAACATTTAATGTGAGAAACATGAAAATCAACCACTTCTATTACTTGACCATCGAAATAATATAAGTAGAAATACACATTTTGATTACATACATTTTTAAACAATGACAATGCAGTAAAACAATTTAATTTAAGGCTTAGTGCTGTAAAAGCTTATTACAAGTAGTAACAAAAATATATTATCTTTGTAATAAAATGTATGTTGTGGGTGAATTTGATTGTTATAATTTCACCAATACATGATGGTATTCTATTTGTTTAATCATTGTTTGAGTAGTACTTGCCTTAAATTGTGTTTCAGTTTATTTTAATATGTCCCTAGGATGATCAAATTTAAATTGTTACAATCCTTATTTCAATTTAAATGTTGTCCTGCATAGCATTTCCCATTAAAAGATTTCTAGAAACAAAATGCTTTAAAACATGTTTAATAAACAATTTGTTTTATCAAATTTATAAACCATTTATTAAAATCTATATATTTTTTTATTGTTTAGTATTCTTTGCGTGTGCCTTCAAAATATTTTTTACTTGTGCATCATATGGTGATTTAGAATTTGTTTTTCATTTCTGAATATATGTTTAACCTTTTACAACCTAAAATTCTTATTTTTTTAAATTATCTGTGACAAAATTACCTTTTCTAATAATAACTGTGAACACTCCCTTAAAAGTCGTTTTTTTCAGTGAGACTTAGAACTAAATTAGTTGATTTTTATAAAGACATTGTCTAAAAGTGTTTTTTAACAAAAAGTGCCAATGTTTTTTTTTATTTGTAGTGCAATTAATTTTAAGAAATGATGGCACCCCTATTTTAGTACTACTTCATTGCCTTATACATAATGGTTTAAATGTATGAGCTTCTTGTTCTGGAAACCAGATGGTTCTTGGTTTATTACCCCATATTGCAACTCTCTTCATGTCAGCTAAGTTCTGTGTGGTGTTTAGCAATTTCTCTTTAGTTATAAGATGACGGATAATACCTGTGGATAAAGCTTTATTCACTGATCGAATGAAAATTGAATTCACATTGAGGAAAATCAATGAATGCTTGCTGGGGAAAATCCATAGAAGAAGATAGAGGAGAATCCATAGAAGAAGAATGTAAATGAAGTAGTTTCAAAAGTGGAAATATAAATTTTCAAAAGTAGAATATGAATAGATGAGCTGCAAATGGAAGATAGTTGTCTTCAATTTTAAACTGCCCAGCCAAATAGATCCTGCTTGAATAATTGTGCTGTTTCCTAACAGATGAAATCCATGCGCATCAATCTGCAAGAAAGATCATTCCCTGTTAATTCTTTCTAAAACCATAACCATTTACCCTTTTAAGCATGACACAGACACAGAACTAACCATCTTTGCTAAATGCTGGTGGCAACGCAACGGCTCCCATATTAATATCCTCTACATCTATCTGCACAGGAGCAACGGATTGAGAACAAAGAAAAAATCGACAAGGTATTTCATAATATGGAACCCAATACTTACTCGAAGAGTTGATGGTTAGAAAGTTGTCGCTAGCTGGTCGGTTGAGTCCTTGGGCAATGCACTTAATGGACATTGCCTGAACCCAGTGGAACAATGGGTTCTATCAAATTGAAGGAA
>CH003275.1:1797288-1817966 GCA_000149265.1 Ciona savignyi
TGTTGTTTATAAGGGTTAAAAGCCTAACGTTATGACACTGTTAATATATTGGAATTCCCACAATATATTTGCTTGTTTGATAAAAAACATGGAAGTATGATGCGTTTTGGGAGGGATTAGTGATACAAAAAATGACTTTATTCATTGATTTATTACCCTAAATATTTAATCCATGCTATTCTTTCCACTTGGAAAGTCTAAATTAAAGAGTGTTTTCTATGCGTTCAGTACATTGGAGTTAAAATGACTTACTTAAATGAATCGTTTGTTTGTTTGTTTGTTAGTATATTAAAAAATATTAAACTAAGGTTACATTTTTAACTGCTCTGTATATGGGTGGGGAACCAGTGCGAATTTACAGGATATAATGTTTATTGAAGTTGTATCCGCTATGAATTGGTGAATTAAACTTCATTTGTACTGTTGCAGGTTCGCAAGAAGTAAAAGTGGCTTTCAAAAGACCATTATTCTGTAAATATATTGAAACAACTCAAAACAAACTTTTGGAAAACATCATTTTACAGCGAGTAGAATTGTCCACGGATTTACACTGCCGCACTTGAAATAAACCTCTTATTTCAAATTTATTTGTGACTTTTTATAATTGTGTACGCAAGGTTAGTAAAAATAAAGAAGGTTTAGGAGGCGTCCAACTAATTATTCTCCCTATCTTTTTAATGCAAACTGACCTCACAAAAACAGATGAAAATAATGGCCGCGTTCAGTATTCGTCTACATGACCGTTCATACCTTGCTAGTATTGACAACAATGCAACGCAATGAGCAAATCGCCATACAACGCCCGAAGCAAGAACATACAACAGACAAAGAAAGTAAATGACCGAAGTCGGTCAACCTGAAACAAGCTTATAGAGCAACTAAACGAGAACCGTGAAAACGATGGAAGGGCGTATATGTTAGGTGTTTTAGATAAACGTGTAAGAATGGTAATAATAATGCTGGACAGTCCGTTAACTGAAAAATGAAATAAGAGTGAAACGAGTGATTGAAAATGCAGTATGCAGCCATTCAGAAGGTACTTGTTTTGTTTTTTTGCGACCGTACCCGACATGGCTGTAATTCTGCTAACGCTGAACTAATACAGGAATACTTAGATAGTAATTAGGATATACAGGAGATGATATAAAGTTAAGTATAATTAAAATAAATTGGGCACTGTAAACTTGTAAAAAGTCTAAAAAAATACAATAGTGGTATTAGTTTGTGTGAAATTGATGTACACTTTGCCACCCCAAAAATTCATTGCTCGACCCCAGTTTCGGAACGCTGGTTTATGTCATATTGGAGGGATAGAATATTATATGACGCTGGTGATTTGTAAAGTGTAAGCCGACCGAATCATAAGCATTTATTAACATTGTATTATATACGCAGCAATATATAATATACACGTCAATGTTGTAGACGTGTCAGGCTTTATTTATTTTAATCGTAACCACATACGTAACAGTGAGAGGGTGCATGCTGTTTTATTTGGAATAAATCACCCTTATATTTAGGTGAATAAAGTTAGTGTAAATAGTCAACTTTAAAATGAACAAAAAATCATGTGTCGTTCCTTTTCATTTGACAGCATACCAACAAACTCAGGCACAAGCGATGCCTTACGAATGCAATTCGTGTAAGAAATCGTTTCAAAGCGCATATGATTTGAAAAGACACCAAATAATTCACATTGGAGAGAAACCTTACAAATGCAACGTGTGTGAAAAATCATTTCAATTTGCAATAACTTTAAAATCACACAAAAGAATTCATACTACAGCGAAACCTTACAAATGCAATGTGTGTGAAAAATCGTTTAACCAAGTATGTTATTTGAAAAGGCACCAAAGGATTCATACTGGAGAAAAACCTCACAAGTGCAATGTGTGTGAAAAGTCGTTTAAACAAGCAGGTCATTTAAAAACACACCAAAGGATTCATACTGGAGAAAAACCTTACAAATGCATTGTGTGTAAAAAATCGTTTAACCAAGCATGTCTTTTGAAAAGACACCAAATAATTCACACTGGAGAAAAACCTTACCAATGCATTGTGTGTAAAAAATCGTTCACGCAAGCAGGTCATTTGAAAAACCACCAAATAATTCACACTGGAGAAAAACCTTACAAATGTAATGTTTGTGAAAAATCTTTTCTAGAAGCAGGTCATTTGAAAAGACACCAAATGATTCATACTGGAGAAAAACCTTACAAATGCAGTGTTAGTGAAAAATCGTTAACACGAGCATGCGATTTGAAAAGACACCAAATGATTAACACTGGAGAAAAACCTCACAAATGCAATGTGTGTGAAAAGGCGTTCACACGAGCAAGTAATTTGAAAAGACACCAAATAATTCACACTGGAGAGAAACCTTACAAGTGCAATGTGTGTGAAAAATCGTTCACACGAGCATGGGATTTGAAAAGACACCAAATGATTAACACTGGAGAAAAACCCCACAAATGCAATGTGTGTGAAAAGGCGTTCACACGAGCAAGTAATTTGAAATCACACAAAAGAATTCATACTACAGCGAAACCTTACAAATGCAATGTGTGTGAAAAACCGTTTAACCAAGTATGTTATTTGAAAAGGCACCAAAGGATTCATACTGGAGAAAAACCTTACAAATGCAGTGTGTGTGAAAAATCAGTTCAATTTGCAAGTACTTTAAAAGCACACATAAGAATTCATACTGCAACGAGGCCTTACAAATGCAATGTTTGTGAAAAATCGTTTAAACAAGCAGGTCATTTAAAAAAACACCAAATGATTCATACTGGAGAAAAACCTTACCAATGTAACGCAAAGACACAGACTGGCTAGGAAGTGTCAACCACACGTTATACACCGCTATTTTCTGCATGCCTGGTTACCTAACCCCCATGGTATATATTTTACTGAGTAAATAAAGTTTGTCACTGCATGCAAAAACTTATGGGAGATTACTAAACCAAACTTGATATCCATGTTTTTGAATAAAGTATTCATGCTTTTTTTTACAAAAATGGACATTAATTAAAACAAAAAAATTATTAGTTTTTAAATTATTGCGTCCTTTAGGGTAAACTTAGATTTTGAAGTAAATTTTCTTTTCCAGTTCTAAAATTTCAACAAAAAGAAAACTCGACAAAAATGTCTAAATGCAGTGAACCGTTCATTGTTCGTACATTTTTCGGAAAGCGAATTTTTCTTAGGCTTATTTAACCACAAATTTCCATTCCATATCGAATACCGATTACCTAACCCGCTAAATTCTTTGTTTATTTTTATTCTTGTTAGTATCGGGCGTTAAAGCATACTAATTACTGATTTGAGTGCGGTTCAGTGTTAGGTGAATTTCCTGGAAAATGGCCCATGGTAGGAATAAGATATCTCTCTTTTTAATAGAATATTTATGTTTATCCCCGTGAATGAGAAACCAAGTGGGTTAACACACGTGTAATCGTCAGATCACCGCGCGCCAACTGTCGGGTTACGGGAGCTATTATAGTGTGTTGTGTATGATTAATATGTTCCTTCAATTTAGTATAACCCATAAATCCGCTGGGTTCAGACAATGTCCGTCAAGTGCCTTTCCTAAGGACACAGCCGACTAGGACTTCAGCTCGAATTGTTCAATTTTTCCTTTTAAATGAAAAGTAAATAGGTGTGATCAGCAGTTTCAATGAAATTAGATTTCTGTTGATTTCTAGGAAAAAGTTAGGGACATATGTATGGGGAAACACATCCATTTAATGCTCGCGCTCACGCTCTACAACTTTTCTCTTGGGAGCCGCTTGTAGCTGGCAATCCATGCAAGAAAGTGTACCCGAATTTAATAAACTTACCAAATTAAAAGTTACACTAACTAGATTGCTGTCCTCAGACAAGGCCCGAAACGGACATTACTTGAACCTGGTGAATTAATAAATTCTACTAAACTGAAGAAACGGCTTGATGATACACTACATACATCTGTTGAGAATCAGGTTCTTTAGTGGTCGGTTGGCGTGCTTATACCTATAGCACTAAATCTGACCTGAGATCTCCAACTAATCAGACTCCGAATTGACTCCGTCTCGGAAGGTTTCTTTACTGTATCTTATAAACTAATACAGTGAAACAAATGCAGTTAAACTGATTGACTGGACATGCCCGGAGCCAAGCTACAAGCAAGCAATTTATTTTGGACCTTATTCCAAAACGCGATTTCGATTATCTACTACAATAAGTTTATACACACAACGCTTGTATGGCACAATGTGTGGGAAAGATCATATAGGAAATGTTGGGAATAATAGCGCGTTGGCACGCGGAGGAAATGATTTACAAGGTTTTTGGAACAGGCGCACACAGATGTGTAGCATACAATAATGACTTACTTAAACAAACATGACACAAGCCGCGAAAGTCACTACACATCCTATACTACAATCTAGATTTTGGAGACTATACTCCGCCGCTTTATAAAATTTCGCGTTGTACATCAAACCATACTTAATTTAGCATGTCAACATTCTACTGGATGGGCTTTGGTTCGAATCTTAATAAGTTGCCTTCTGTCAATGAACATGTATTGACTACAGATATCGTTAAACCAAACTGTATGTAAAGTCATGAACAGGTGCCGTTTGGCGATTCGTGATACTAATTAATCGTATCCCTATGTGAACAGAAGACGGCGAGTGCCTTTCTCGTGTTTTTGGCTAGTCACGAAAGTAAATATTTTGCCTAGTCACGATAGGATATCCCCTATTTTGCAACTGTGGCGTCTATTATGCTTCTGATAAATGTAAATGTAGTACAAGCAGCACATAGACACAGCGTTATTAATAAATCCATATTTTGTTTCAACTGTCTTTTTTAATTAAAAAATATCCATTTAGCATTTACGGAGGGGTTCTCAGCGTCTATCAAAGAAAGTTTTAAAAGCAGATTCATTCTTAAATTTGGTAAGTAAAATTTTGAGGTGTAGTTGGCTAACAAGGGGATTGAATTATCGTAGGGCTGCTTACATACTCGACTTACACATGTAAATACAAATCCTGGGTATTCCCCGATGTAACTCAGCAAAACACTCACGGTCTTCTACTTATTACATCTAATTTGCATTGATATTAAATAATGTATAGGTATAGCCCAATTTAACACATAGTGGAAACTGTACAAGCGCTTCAGTAATGAAGCCGACATTTTAAGGTATAGAATAAAATGGTTACAATCTAATCTCAAACCTTTTTTGACATGCTGAGATTTATGGATACAGAGAGGACGTGTCAGAATGTTGTTTTATGACTGACTTGTCCCATTTAGTACCAATCCTACATAAATATCGGCACTGTTTTAGTGTGTGCTATTGTTACTATTAATTACTGACTTAAAAGTTAAAATAAATAACCATTTGTCATAATTAAAGCTATACTTTTAAATGGGCCTATTTATTGTAGATTGGAAGATGTCGACAGTTAAGATGATCAATAATCATTTTATATCATTTACTGATGTAAAAACTGCTTACAGAATAATAAAACCAGTTGTACACCTTACTCCATTACTACAATGCAATGCAATTAGTGAAATGGCGGGGAAAAGTGTCTTTCTCAAAGCTGAAAACCTGCAAAAGACTGGGTCTTTTAAAATAAGAGGAGCAACAAATGCATTGGCACACATTGCAAAAATGAATGATGTGAAATGTGTAGTCACACACAGTAGTGGAAACCATGGGCAAGCTGTTGCAAAAGCAGCTCAGCTATACAGTATACCTTCATATATTGTAATGCCAACCACTTCACCCAATTGCAAAAAAGAAGCTGTAAAATCTTATGGTGGAAATGTTATCGAATGCCCTCCAACTGAAAGGGACAGAGTGCAACATGCTGAACAGGTTGTGAAAGAAAATCTTGGGGTTTTTATAGACGCAAGCCAAGACCCACTTGTCGCTGCTGGGCAGGGTACTATAGCAATGGAAATGCTGGAGCAGAACCCTAATTTGGATGCAATTATTGCACCTGTTGGCGGGGGTGGTATGATTAGTGGTATTGCTGTTGCCGCAAAAGCTTTAAAGCCAGCCATAAAAGTATACGCCGCTGAACCAGAAGTTGCAAATGATTGCTATCTTTCAAAAATCAATGGGAAAAGGACTCCACTTGCTGAAACACCTGTCACAATTGCTGATGGTGTGAAAGTCAACATTGGTGAAAATTCTTGGCCGATTATCCACGATTTAGTAGACGATGCTGTCACTGTTTCTGAGCTGGAAATTAAACGTGCAACCGTACTTGTATGGGAACGAGCTAAAATGGTAATAGAACCAACATCTGGTGTTGGAGTAGCAGCTCTTATTGGTAAAAACATTAAGTCGGCCAATGGATATGACAAAGTACAAAATATTGGAGTTGTTTTGTGTGGAGGCAATGTGGATTTAGCAGCAATTGTTAAAATTGTTGCTGATGTCTAGCATGATGCAATATCAAGGTGGACTCGTAAAAGCCTGGGATAGGATACTACTGAAAAAATTGTATTTCCTGGATAAGTAAAAGATTTGTTAAAAAATTATATATATGTTAAAAACCCATCTCCACATTCGAAGTTGTTTTAAAGCTTTGATAAATATTCTATATTTGCCAACATCCACTAGGTCTGTTGGCATGGCTTTTTTCTGACAGCCATATAAAATTGTTTGGAAGTTTTCTAAAGTTCCCAAATCAAAATTTGTAGTTAAACTAGTGCTTTAGCTTTATTTTAGGAGCTGTCCAATTATGATAATATTTTTAAAATGATTTTAACTTTAATCAGCTCAACTATATGTTGGATGAGTAGCATTGTCAATTCTTTGTAATTTTGAAAAGGCGAAATAGCTGACTTGTGAGGTTGGTAATGAACCTATTGACATCAGGCAAAAGCTACACAAATTTGAAAAGAATATACCCACACTCAACATGGAATCAGTTTCTGCTAGCAGAAACAAAACTGTAACAATCAGGTTAAAAGTTTAACAAATATCAGTTAACACTTCAACCCAATATGAGTTTCTACTGTCATATCATTACATGTACACTTAACTAAACTCCATTTGATCCATTAGCTGTTAAAAAATGTTGATGTACAATCAGATTGCACTTAATTTTTTTGCTATTGCTACCACATCTTTTAACTTTGGTGCACATGAAAATCATCCATACTTCTCAAACCAGACTTAAACTCATATAACACACCTACGATTATGGCAGACCTATAAAACCGATATCCAAACACAATTCATCTTCGAGCATTTCAATGAGATAACATGGGTATTGTGTCCTAAGTATGGGGTTATCAAGGTTAATTTTATAGTTTTCCTTTTAGGTTCTACAATTGTTTGGTTTTAATTTGAAATACAATTAGCCTACTCAATTATAAATTTAATAAAAAAAGGTGGATTGTGAAAGAAATTTAATGTTCAAATGTGTGATATGGTTGGTTCATAAATATGTTTTTTTTTAATCAACAAATAATTTTATGTATGTGCATTAAACTAATAAGGTGTTTTATTGATGTTGTATTGAGAATAGTTCTATGCATTCTGGTAGTATAATAATGAGTGTTTTAACTGTTTTTTCTGTATATTGTGTTGCCACTAATTTTACAATAAATCATAATTATTAATACTGTATCTTCCAAATAAAACAACAGTTATTTATCAACTTAATGTAACAAAAGACCTGTTGACTTCAGCAAGTTATCACCAACACATGATGTCTATGATTCAAAGGTTATTACTGGTACATTATTATTATGATCTTACGGGTTTAATGAGTAATTGCACTCTGCAATATAGATGTTTAATTTTACACTTAAGTTTCCTTTTACGACTACTTTAAATCCACATTTATACCATATATATATCCAAGTCTATGAAAATCTTAAAATCCGTTGGGAAGTTTTGTTTTTTGTGCTTTGATCATTTTAGACAGGTGAGCAAATCCTTTTTTCCGTGTATTTAAGTTTAAATATCATGTTATAATATTTTTGTAAATATTTAATCATTTAATTTTTATTGTTACAAACGTATTTTGAAATGCTTTTACATCGTACATAATAAAAATATATTTTTAGACGTGAGAAATCGGCTTGAATACAATAGAGCAACAGTAAATATTTAGTTAACAATCCGATCATGTACGTAACGTGCAATAGACCTAAGTCGTTTGTATGAATCACGTGCGCTTGTATCACGGGTGCAAATGGTCACGAGGTATTGTGACGTCAGAAAGAGAAAAACAGCACTTACGCTCTACGGACGTACGCTTGGCTGAGTAATGATATATTATAAGACTCTTGCTTTGTGTTGGAAACAGTTCAGTTGACGTTTTAAGACATTATGTGCCACAGTGTGTTGTCGTTTGATTTCTGAAAATTGTTTTGCTTTAGACAGGTTTGCCAGGACTTTTATATATACGTGCTTTTTGTATTACGAATTAATTTTTAAAATGTCTCTTTATCCGTCGCTTGAAGATATGAAAGTGGATCAGGCCATTCGGGTAAGTTAAACTTTGTCATGCCAAATTAAACAATTAGTGTGCTGAAACATTTCCAAGTAATTTGTTTTATGGTAAAACCAAGTCTCAAAATCCCAATACCGGTAATGTTTTGTTGTGTATACAACTGGAAACGATATAGACACAGTAGGTCTATTGCCTTTAATACTAGTCACAGCTTAAAACAGTATATATTGGTACAGTGTTGTAATTTTATCTGTTTTAGATTGTTTTCTGTAAAAACTTTATTAGTGCTGATTAACTGTTACCTTCTGGTTATATATAGTATAGTGGGAGTGGCATAAGCAGATACAACTGAAATAGTTGTTATTTTCTATTGTGTCTAACTGTTTACCATTACCAATATTCTACTACGTATTAACATAGTAAATATGTCTTTAATTCGGTCTTCACCATTTTCTGATTGGACATCGCACGTTACGGATGTCGTGTATCAGCACTGGTACAAAATTTATTCCACTCTGTGCAAGATGATATAACATTTCTCCAATTCCGCATATATGAAAATAACTTATATTACTGTAGGGTTGAAATGAATATAGTTTTTATTCTAACTACAAAAAACTAATCTAAAAAAATTGAATAACTAATCTTAAAACCACAATACAGGGCCAAACCCAGCAGTATAATGACCATGCAATGGCACTGCACTTGCAGAATCAGGAAGTAGCTGCAGCACAACAGCAACAACAACAACAACAAGGTTAGTATTGAACGTTGCTTAATGTTTTAATGACTCTTTTGGCCTTTGCCAAGATAATAAACAAAAATGTTTTAATTTTTAGTACCGGTATAAACACAGTTTTCAAGCTTTATATGAAGCAGTTGGTTTTTCCATACTTTCTAAATAAATACATTTCTAAATAAAAATCTAATTTACAACCTGAATAAAATTCCTTTTCAACAGGCCTGCATCAGCCTGGTGTTGCACCACCTGCGACCACGCAAGTCAAGGGTTTGTACCCTTCACTTGACGAATACATGGGTTTGGATTTGAAATCAAACGAGGTGCAAAATCAATTTGCTGTTGTACCACAAACTCAATATGGACCTCCTGCTATTCCGCAACAACAAACACCATCACAAATTGCTGGTAAGCAAATAAACTAGATAGTAATTATAAAGCGATGATTCTTTTTGGTAAACTATATAGGCTAATGACAATTAATTTAAAACTTGTTCTATTAAAAACATAGCCATTTATTAGTTGAGATTTTATAAATTTGGATTACAAACAAACAAATAACTAGTACTGGTATATACATTTTATATGATCATTTAAAGGAATTAATAAAGCACAGTAGCACAACATAGCCCATATTTTTCCCAATTAATCCACAAAATTGTTTTCTAATTTTAATATATACTATACCACCAGGTATGGTATATAAACATTTCAAAGATATTAGCAGATCACAGTAGCACAACGTAGCCTATATTTTCCTTAATTAATTCACAGAATTTTGAATTGTTTTCTAATTTTAATATATACCTTTTCACCAGGTATGGTTGCCCCAGTGAGCCAACAAGGTATTGTTGGAATGCAACGTGCGGAAATTAAACAGGGAATTCGAACTGCTATCCTTTGCAAGGATGGCAAGGGAAAAGTTGGGCTTCGAATTAAATCCGTAGACAAGGTATGTTGTGTATTTCATCACATAGTTAAAGTGCGAAGTGCATAAATAGCATTAAATATTGCAATTGCAGTTTAAATATTGCGATTGTAATGAAATCTTGCATTTTGTGAGAGGTTAATCCATTTGTAATTTGTAAAAAAAAACTTGGGCTCCAATGACATATCGATAATCGGGATAAATTCGATACAAATAAAGTATTGAGAATATCGTACCACATACCCGTTATTTTACCACAGTCCACGGAAACTTTGCAAGACCTCCTTGCAAGTGTGTCTTAAGTTAATTGTTAAAATTAGCATTTATGCAATCACAAACGCATTGTTATGGTGAATACATAGCAACACTTGTTATTGTGATGTAATGATCAAGACAACGTAGTCCTTTGATATTATGATTGTGTTTATTCATACAATGGTTTAAGCGGTTATAGTACCATACATTTTGATTTATACAAGATAACTTTCCCTGCTTACAGACTTAGCATAATCCTGTTTACTCACGATAATCGTGATTATTGTGATTTGTAAACTATTTTTGAAAAGTATGGTTGCAGAACTATTAAATACCATTATAGTAAATATCATCATATGGTAAACCTTAGAAAACCATGTATTTTATGATTTAATTAAAAACTAAATTTTGGCCGAAAATCTTAATATATTTTCTCCAAATTTCAGGGTATTTTTGTGGCATTTGTGAGCAAAGGATCACCTGCTTCTCTTGGAGGACTGAGGTTCGGTGACCAATTGCTGCAAATTGACAACGAAACTCTGGCTGGTTACAGCACTGATAAGGCCACCAAGCTCTTGAAAAAAGCTGACCCTAAAAGAATCGAATTTGCAATTCGCGACAGGTAAAAATTAAATAAATGAAATTAATTGTAGCTTTTAAAAAACAGTAATAGGAGGTTGACGAGGGAAATGCATAAAAAAGTAAACAAGAGTAAAAAAATGTTTCAAACTTAATTTTTAAATGAAGCTTATTTTTCAAAACCTAGCTGCCCGCATAGATTGTACAGATTGCTAAAGCATATGCCATGTAAAAAACAGATTTCTTCTATAAACCTTTTCTACTGCACTTTAAATTATTCATGTTTTTACATTATTTGTAGACCATTTGAGCGAACTGTGACGCTCCAGAAAGACAGTTCCGGCCATGTAGGTTTTATCTTCAAAGAGGGCAAAATTACTTCACTTTTCAAAGACTCTTCGGCAGCAAGAAACGGTCTTCTCATTGAACATCAACTGTGTGAAGTAAACGGACAATGTGTTATAGGATTAAAGGTATGTGCATCATTTTTATCAGTACGAGAAACCACATGATATTTATACTTTTGAAAGTGTTGAATAAGCTGCCTTGAATAATCTTAGTTGGTAATATTTTTTTATTATTTTAATGGTTTTATTAAAGCTTAAACTGTGATAGCTATCATTTGGTCAGACTACGAATTTCTATATGGATTATTCTAACATATAGTCATAAGTCATCATTAGAGATTACTTCAATATCATTTATCCAATCATATGCACAATGCATCATATACTGCAGCACATGTTTAACATGGACCACATTTTCTAATTATATTCATTTAACAGGATACAGTAGTAAAGGACATTATGGTGAACGGTGGACCAACAGTCACTGTAACAATCATGCCGAAATTCATATACAACCACATTATCAAAAAGTAAGTGTGTCGACAATTTTTAATTCCATAAATAATTAATGTAAGTTTTGATTTTAGTTTTAACATGTATAAATATTACTTAACTAAATTTGTTGTTGTTCCATGATATTTTATCCGAATGATTAAATCAGAGCCATAAATAGATCTATACAACACCATTTAATTCAATGTCAATCGACCGAAACGTAACTATGGTATTGAAGCAAAAATGGTGTGTAATATCATTGCTGGGTAACTTACCATTATGCGGAAAGCACGGTCTTCTAATGAATAGTTTTTAAGAAAATCAAAAACATGATTTTAAACTTGTATTGTTGCAAACTTTGGTGGTGTAAAGTTGGAAGGAAAATTTATACATGGTTAATTTCACTTAAGGTTTATTTTGGAATGTAATTATGTAACAATATGCGTAATGTTAGGGTTATGATGCGTTTATTGCACCCACGACCAAACTACTGATCTCTGTAATAGACAGAATATCTTAATAGCATTTTTGTCAAACATTGTGTTTGCTTAACACTAATTTTTGTTTTGTTTTTTTTTTAGCATGGGTAGCAGTGTGCTGAAAGATCAAGACCATTCGATCCCTGATATTTAAACAGATGCTTTGTTTTCTTTAAAGTCATTGATTTTATTTCAATCATTGGGCTGGCCACAAATTGACATACAAATTAACGCTTCACCCTTTTATTTTTAATGCACTTAATGGAGCATGCGTTATACCCTATTCTATTTTTTAACAGCTCTTCTTTTGCGGATTATTGTGTACATTATTTTGCAATATTACAGTACTTTTTATGCTACTAGTAAGATGATAAAGTTTTTGACCAAAATTTATTTTGATAATAAAATAGAATATCATAATTTTACAAGTTAAACGGAAAAATACAAACTTTCTCTACCTATGATAGAAACACACAGCTAAGAATAAAATTATGTGTGTTAATATATTTTTATTTAAAAATCGCTATTAATGCAATCAGTAATAGTCACCTTTCTTTCACCAATTGTTCACTTCTATCTTTCTATAACTTTTTTCCTTGTATGGTGGAATTCCTTGGGAACACAATCCCTAACTCTGTTAAAATCTGTATATAAGACCGAGCAAAGAAATGCAATATCTTTATATCAATATACTACTCATTATAGTTAAAATCAAATGATCACTAAAAATATGCAGTGGATTCGAAAAAACAAGAATCTCCTATTCGGTTTCAATACTGGATCCTGTGTTATGCTGTACAATTTGAGGAATAAAACTGTAAAAAGACTTGTGATTTTCATAATATGTCAACTGATGCAAATTTTAGGGTTGTGATATTGGATTTTAGGATGGTAAATAACCAGTGTTGTAATGACTTTAGTAGTCAAAAAGTTTAAATGACTTCACTGAGTTTAGAAAACGCGCCCAACGCCGTAATTGTAATGATGTGTAGTACTAGTGGTTGTACATATTTTACTGTTGGACTAATCTTTTAAATTTAAGAAATAAAAGGTGAATATATCCAAAGTAAATTATTACATAATTTTATTTCTGCTGCTTTTGACAACAAAACTAAATATTGGTGAAACTTAAGTTCAAGTTCGGCCGGTTAGTCTGGCGGTTAAGTGCGTCGCCTTTGGAAAAGGTGGAAGGTGCGAAACTAGTCGCTAGCTAGTCGGTTGTGTCCTTGAGCAAGGTATTTAACGGACATTGTCTGAAGCCAGCAAATTAATGGGTTGTACCAAATTGAAGGAACATGTCTATTATACACAACACACTGCAATAGCTGTTGTAACCCGACGGTGGGCGCGAGGTGATTGTCCGTGTGTTAACCCCCTTGGTTTTCCCATTCACGGGGAAAAACATGAATATCCTATCCTATATTTTTTGTAAATTGAATGCGATCGATTTAAAATTGCTTTAAGGTACAGTTTTAAACTTCTAAAAACTCCCATTAGGTACGAATGTGTTTGGATGTTTTCGTAATTAACTAATTAGTTTTGTATAATTTCTACAAGGACTTGTGATTTAGTTTTAGTTTAATTTCGCTTCATCTTTACAGTAAATAATATAAGAATAGAAAATACAATTGAAAATGAAGCAACAAAACGGGCTAAACTAGTTATCACACATCATGGAAAACATACTGTATAATTTGTTTTCTTGAGCAAGTCACTGAGCAGGTCGTCACTTACGGAATATGGCATGGGCTAAAATAGGTGGATTAATGTTTTTTGTTGAAGTAACGCCTCATTAATACACAACACCCTACAATAGCCCCGGTAACCCGCCGATAGGCGCGTAGTAATAGGACGATTGCTCGTGTAATACCGCCCCTTTCGTTTTTACATTCACGGGGATAAACTTAAATATCCTCTATCCTTAGGCCTATATTGGAAAAACAGAAGAGACCGCTCTTAGACCTAATATATAAAATAATATGGCCACCCCTTCACGGTAGCGACAGGAATGTGAAACTTTTATTATTATCGTAAAGAAAGGTCTTAGTTCTACACAACACACCGCAATAACTACTCTGACGGTTTACGTGAGGTTCTCTGATCATTGCTTTTGTATAATTACACTACCTTGTGTTCACGAGGAAATGTGACGATTGCCCTGCTGGTTGTGATAACTGTTTTGCGCTTTTCCATTAACAAGAATAAAATTATCCTATAATCTTAAGTATAGATTAGGCCTACATTAATTCAACAAATCAAATTGGTTGTACTACAAAACGTTCATTTACATTAGTGTTCTGTTGTTGTATAATACACTTCCGACATAAAGTCCGACCGATTAGCTTGGTGGGTTAGTGCGTCATCGCTATTCAGGGGAGGATTGCAGGTTCGAAAATGGTCGCTAGCTAGTTGGTTGTGTCCTTGGGCGAGGTGATTAGCGGACATTGTCTGAATCCAATAATTTGATAGTGTCAAGAAAATTAAAGAAAGTCTCAATCATGCACAACACACTGCAGTAGCTCCGGTCACGGGCCCGGCAATCCGACGGTGGGCGAGAGGTAATCTGACAATTACATGTATGTTAACGCCTCTGCATTTTCCCAATTACGGTAATAAACATGAATATCCTATCCTATTTATAAAAAAAATCTTGGGGGCTTGGGTTGATGGGTCTTTCAAATATATAAGTTATATGTCTATGTTTTCACTAAATGGTCAGGCAGTAGAGAGTAGTTGCTAAATGTGCCGAATGGATTTTGTTCGAATTCTGTCTAAGTCTAACCTGATTTGTTTTGTTTTTTAACCACCTAGGAAATTTAGTACAATCACTAATAACTCGCTGTGACTGTAAATTTTTAAATTGTTTATTAATGCTAGTGCGCAAAGGAAACATACAAGACACCACGCGTTTAAGAAATATGGCAGTGGAACCCGAAAACGGAGAAAACTAAAAGGAGAAAAAGAGGGAAACTTCACACTAAAATAAACAGGGAAAACTAAAAGGAAGAAAAACGGGAATAGAAAAACTTTACACTTAAATATAGATTAGGGTATTACATTAGAATTAATTTTAAAGTTGGGGTTGGTGTTAATAGTGTTAGTTCTGGGGTTTGGATTATGTTTAGGGAAGGGTTAAAATTAGTTTGAATAGTTTTAGTGAGCAATTTCCCTCTTTCATGCTTTCCCTCCCTTTAACCAGTGCACATCATTTTTTGTTTACTTGATTACATATCGCCTCGTGTTTGTTATGAATACTCTCATTTATAACTCGCTGGTTAACTGTTCATGTAGCTTTGCAGCTGCATATTAAACATCATAGAATCAAAGCATACCAATACTGTCATTTCTGATTATACAGATTTGTGTAGTAAACCTAGCATTCTTATAAATGCAATGTGTTTTGCTTCAAATTAGGGCAGTAATTTGACATCAGGATCAAGATGTGGCATAACCCTTTCCCTCAATGGCCTAATGGGCCGATGCAACCGCAAATGGGTAATGATGTCGACTGGGCCGCATTGGCTCAACAGTGGATGCAAACCAATTCCGAGACGCCCCAGCCGCCACCCCCACCTGTCAATCAACCGAAGCAACCTCCCATGCCACCACAGAATTGGAACAACCAGATGTGGAATAACAATTGGGGAAATAATCAGAGATTTCCTCAAAATCCAGGATGGCAACAACAGCCGCCACCTAACCACCATCCCAATTTCAATCACCCCCCTCCTGAAGTTCAGCGGCCACCTTTACCACCAATGCAAGAGCAGCATGTGGATAGGGAGCAGAGGCCTCCTGTTGAGAGCAATAGCCCGTACATTCTAAACGAGGATATGGATGAATCCAGGTCACCAAACCATTTGTATACTGAGCATCATAATTCGCACAGGATGAATCAATATAACGGACCTACTGGGATTTCAACGCCTCCGCAACATCAAATGGGTGATTCTTGGGGGCCTCAACACCCACATAACTCCCAATATGCCCCTCAATGGAACAACGCACAATGGATGGGTCCACCACAGCCCACAAAACCACCGCAAATCCCGATGCAAAATACTGGTACTTTTCCGTTGATGGATGCTGCAAAAAGAAAGGCGCTTCCTGCATGGATAAGAGAAGGCCTTGAGAAGATGGAGCAGGAAAAACTTAAGAAGGAAAACCAAATGAAAGTAGATTCACAAGATATTTCTAAAAAAGAAGAAAACTCAAAAGGAAAAGTTGAATCTGACAGTGAAGAATCAGACGCTGAGTTACCAGAGGCTCCTAAATCTGAACACAATACAACAGATGAGGAACCAGAAGAGATTGCTCCGGAACCTTTAACTGAGGAAGCAATGCTTGTAAAAGTCCGAAGGATGCTGACTGATATTCTGCTTGGCGTAACAAACGAGGAGATACGATCTGTGGTGTCCGAGGTGCATTCGGCTGCGAGTCGCGTTGCTGCGAAAAAGGCTCTTTCACGGAGCTTGTCCTCTGCTAACAAACTTGGTCTGATCGCAGGGTATGGATCAGATGATGAAGATGATGATGAATCTGAACCGGAATCAAAATCTTCTGCTGAATCTGACCAAGAAAGTGACCCTGAGGATATAGCTTTGGAAAAAATTCAGAAAAAAGTGCACGAGTTTAACAAAAACCAAAGCATGAGGATAAAACTACTCGAAGATGAAGAAAATTTGAAAAGTAACGCATCAGCTGTAATTAAATCCATCGTAAACGACATGAATAGTGATTCAGAAGAAGATAGTGAAGATGTGGAACATAAGATCAGTATTAATGGAAAATTAAAAGCAGGAAGTGTCATATCTGCTGTTAACAACATTAAAACTTCTGAAGACAAAGTGAGCGATTTATCTTCAGAATTGGAAAATGATGTTTCTTTACATAAAATTTTAAAAGAGAAAAAGTCCTCTCCATCGAAAGAAAAGAAACGAAAAAAATCATTAAAAGATCGTAAAAAATCAAGGTCTAGTTCTAGAGAAAAGTCGAACTCAAAACACAGCAAAAAGTCTAAAGATAGAAAACACTCTAATAGATCAAGGTCCAATTCTAGAGATCGGAAATATAACGATTCAAGGTCCAGAAAAAGATCTCGGTCAAGATCACGTGAACACAGAAGTTCTCATAAAAAATCGAGCTCTCGAAGGTCAAGATCGCGCGATAGGCACCATGACAGGTCTCGATCACATGAGAGACATCGTGATAGGTCAAGATCACATGATAAACCTCGTGATAGGTCAATGTCACATGACAAATACCGTGGTAGATCAAGATCACATGACAAACACCGTGATAGGTCAAGATCACGTGACAAACACCGTAAGAGGTCAAGATCACGTGATAAATACTCTTCGAAGTCACGGCGATCCAGAGAGCGGCATGTTGAATATTCAGCATCTAAAACTAAAACCCCTCAACGAAAACGATCCTATTCCAAAGAACCCACCCTTCCAAAATCAAGCAAAAAACAAAAGTTGTCTAAAAAGTTTAAAAACTCATCATCAAGTAATAATTCGGATGATACAAGTAGCACTTCAGCCACAATTAAATCTGGTAAACTAAAGAAGAAACGAAAGTCAAGCAAGAAGTTAAAAAAGAAAAAGTCAACGAAGAAAAGTTCTTCAAGTGATTCAAGTTCTGAAGACAGTTCAAATGATTAAGCATCTGCTTTTTTATGTAAATAATAAGTTAAATACCCATCTGCCATTTTCAGAGGATAATATCAATAAGTCACCTATCCCTATCTCCAAATTAAAATTATTTCAGACAACAGGCCACTTATGGTTTAAATTTTTAATGTCTAAATTCTAAAATTATTTCTAAAAAAATTCTAAAAAAAATTATTTAAAATTTGTAAGTAAAGTACCGGTGCTCAACTAAAATAAGATCTGGATTCAAATTCTGCATGGTTTATTTTTTTATAGATCATGATTATTTTCCCACTTGTTTGAGAGATATTTATGCTTTAAACCGGTTTCTAACCACACTGCTCTTTTGTATATATTTGTTTTGTTGTCATGTTGGAAAGGCGTTTTGTGCAGATACTATGAGTTGCATCCACACATAAAAACACAGATGCAAAGCTACTGCAATTTCTTTTGACTAAAAAATATTAAAATCGAAATTAGAAATTCGGCCATTATTTTCAACTCATAGTATCTATTTAGTTTTCCAAGCGAAAGGGTAAGTGAAAAGGTTTACTGTGCATATTGCATTGAGCGCCTTTCCCTTTTTCCGTTTGCGTGGTGCTATCAATTATCGAGGCAGCTCAAAATGGAGGAGGTGGACCAAATCATAATTGGTTCGTTACTCAACATTGGATGGTAAGCTCCAGTGTGATTGTTTACAGTCGGCCCTTGTGTGTTTTTAGTAGAACTTCAATCATCAAGTGATAGTCCACTACGTTTGCAACATTACAGCATAGAGATACATATCTTAATAATATTGTCCACAAAATTATGATCCCAGGACTAACTTCGGTATTTGATAATAGACATTACATTTTTTAAGCATTTTTACAACCAAATACAAGTAATGCAGCAAGTGTGTTTTCCGGAGACTGCTTTTCCCTTTCATTTTTTATAGATTTAAAATTCTGTAAAGCCATGGATATTGGTAACAGAGTGGGACAGGATTATTATTATAACATATGTTGCCCTTGTTTACTGCTAAATCTCTTTTTATTACTCAGTACTTAATACCTCAAGGCCCGACTGTGTTTTTTATTGATAGTTTCAGTAGTAATAGATCATCCTTTCTTTTACAGCGAATTTGCCGAAGGAATGACAAGTTTGAAGCAATTCACCACTGAAAACGTGGTGGAGGCCACGGTGAAATGCCTACGGATCATTAACCCAGACTATAAGATGTCTCATATTTTCCCACCAGGTAATTATAGTGTAGATGCTTTCATATTGTAAACAAAATGCATTTCATATTGCAAAAGGATGAGAAAACTAAGAAATAAAACACATCTTAAACATGAAAAAGTCTAAAAAATAACTCCTGGATTTTTTATTTTTAAAATTTGGATTTACTTCAATAACTATCTACTGCTCCAATTAACCATTTTTTCACCAGAAATCATAATTTTTTTATTACAAAAGCTACAGACAATAGTTATTTGCTATAACTGTTAATACGCATTATTATTATTCCTATTATATTATAACTGTATTAAGCAAGTATATTATATTATACCTACTTGTTTAATACAGTGTTAAGAGCAAATTAAGTTAAAACCAAAACCAGAATCCGTACTGTTCCTTTTGTGTGCATATCTTTTGTTGTCATGTTGAAAAAGCATTTTGTGCAGATACTATGAGTTGCATCCACACATAAACTACACACAGATTTAATTCTGGTAAAAAATACGTTCAAACCCATAAGAATTGTTTAATTGGGGCTAAACCTCCATCAAATTTCAGACAAGTAAGAATTCACTCGTGTGTGAAAACTCACATGAGTAACGGGAGTAAACATGGGTTGCAACTGTAGTTTGTAAGACGTTAAAACTGTTTAAATCTGATATTAATAGCAATCTCACTTTATGATGCTGCTGTAAGTATTATAGACTCTAGTATTGGGACGCGCCATTTGAATAATAAAAAAGTTATACGCCATTTCAATACAAAATGGTCGCGGTAAACGTTAAGTAGTTGCAAGTGTAAAGTCTTACTCGCACGGCATGCGTCACGCGAGTAACACTTGGGATTTTTGGCCCTGGTTTATAGAAGTTTAACCAGGCTATATTTAAACTCCAGGCATGTCTGCGAGATTTCGAGTTGGAACTTCAATTGCGAACACTTGCAAGAGCATTGGTTACCAAGGGGACATCGGTTACCAGACCTTTCTATACTCAGCTGAGCGTGATGTGCGTCAGATATTCATGTTTCTTGTCGAGAAACTGCCCAGAAAAGAGGGAGTGAAGGAAGACACAGGTAGTTGCTAAAAATAAATAATCTTGGACCATTTTCAAGGGCTTTTTTCTCAAGATTGAACATCTGTTTGCATCAATTTATAAAAACGCATTTAGGCTATGAAACCACTTAAAAAAGTTTGTTACAATTTACACCTAAAAAACACTTGCATATAAAATATAAATATTGCATAGAAAAACAAAATAAACTAGCATAGCTCTACATGCAAGGCAAGCGCACCATATTTTGCGAAACCAGAAAAACAGCTTGTTAGTTCTGCCACAACCTGTATTTTTTCAGTATATCTTATAAATATTGCACAAAACCATCAATTTATTATTTTTATATTTACCGTAAAACCTCTATTTGAGCACCACCTCTATTTGAACGCCACCTCTATTTGAACGCCACCTCCAATAGAACGCTTAAGGAAGGGTTTAATAATAGAGCGCCATGG
>CH003275.1:1818066-1885953 GCA_000149265.1 Ciona savignyi
AAAGGACATAGAAATAGTAAGAGTCAAGGTAAGGCAGGGTGTCATTGTTTAAAATTTGTATTTTTTGCACTTTTATCTGCGATTAAAATAAAAAAAAAATTATTTTTTCTTATTACCGATGCTTATTTATATTATTCACATTGGAGATATGGTAAATATCTATACATTTGCAAAAAAACTTTAAAAATAAACAAATAAATTTATTCAAAATTCATCACAAACCAGATGACACGAAGTACGATTACATCCATCGGCAAGTAGAACATGATGAACTGACCCCTTCATTACTGGAGCTGAACTGTAGACAGTTGATCACAGCATCACCAACAATTGGGAAGGTTGGCTGCATATGCTAAACTTTATTACCAGGGATTACATTGACATTACAGCAGTATTAACAGGGATTACATTCATATTACATTAGTATGGGCGGGTCCCCGGTAGCCCTGGGAACAGGAATACAGGCCATAAAAGGCCTGTTACTCCAATTACCAGGTAATATGCGTTAACTAGTTGAAATAAACCTGTTGGTATGCTTCTAAACTAAATATACGTAATATTGAATAATTTTTTTTATAAATTTTTTTTTTTGATATTAGATAAAAGTAGTATTTTTAAGTTCAATTAGGTAGTATTTCAATTTACATTATTGATGCAATTTCAAAGGCAAACCTACCACTGGCAGCTCTTTTTTCTGCTTTTCGAGTTCGGTTAACATAAATTAGAAATAAGTAATAAAGAAAACAATTTTGAAAAATTTTTGCATATTTCTTCTTTAACGATTAGGTCAAAATAACAATGCAAAGATTAATTACTGATTGTTTTCTTGATACCTAACAAATTGCAGAAAAACAGATTTGGCATCAAAACATTCAATTACTGAAATTTATTTTTTAATGTCAATATTGGCTTGGTTTATCCCCTGGTAATACCTTTATAAAATGTTGTTGACTGTTAAACTGTTAAACTAAGCAGGTGTATGTTTTGTAGACTTCCAAACAAGGTGATATGAAGACAACTAATGTCACAAAAGAGGCTTTTCAATGGAAGCATAAATCCATGGTTCCAGGTAAGTCTTGAACCTCATATGTTTTATGTTATTCGGACAAGTTCAATAAAAACAGTCAAATCCAATACAATCAAATGAGCATGTTTTGCCGATGCATACATATATAAAACTCTATTTTAGCTCTATTTTAGGTGTAAATGGCGGAATTAAAACAAATAGAGCTAAACAAAAACATTAAAGCAAGATTTATATTTATTCGGTACTATTGGTTTTAAAGAGTTTTTTTGCAGTTCTTTGCTAAAGCTGATGATTGTACATGCAAAATTTGTTTAAAAAAGCCAAAAATGACCTGCATTAATTTATTTATCTATATTTAAATTAGTTGATGCAGGTTCTACATAGCACTCCAATAATATGGCTGCTAGTTTTTGGTATTGTATTTATTTTTAATACCTCTTAGTGGATAAGGGTGGTAACACGGTAACAGTGATACACAGACACCTAATACTCGAATGCGGTCTCTTCAATAAATAGAAATATCGATTTCCTTACAGTAAAAAAACAATTAATACTAGAAAAAACGTTTATAAAACTTGACATTAGAGTAAAGCTACAATGACTGTGTGGTAAATAGTCTGTTTCGATTAGTCAAAAATATACCCATTTTCTTAATCCGAGTAGAAGCTATTTCATAATTTATTAAGATCCATTAGCATTGGCATAAACATCATATTAAGATCCATTAACATCATTGGCAGATATTTAAGCTAATTTCTTAAGCTTTCTACAATTGCCAGATGCCATTCCCTTTGACTCAAGTTTAGACGAGGTTATTCAAATAGTAACAGGTCAATCACTTAAAACCAACCGCTCAAGGTTCGCCCACGCCAAGGATTTGCAGTTTACAACAGTAAGTGATGGTGTTTGCATCAATTATTCATGTGTACAGATGTTCGGAAGATTTTATTTAGTTTTCCTGGAAAGGTTGTTTTTAAAGCACTGATTTGTAAACTCTATATTTCTTAAATTATTGCAATTTAAGTTTTGTATGTTACATTTATTGGTATTCTTAACCATGCATTAGGTAATACAGGTTATAAAGCTTATGGTATAAAATATACATAAGCAATTTAGCTTTGCAGTTTTCTCCCCTTTCACCACTAATTTGCCCTTATTTTAACCCAGGATGAGCATAAGCCATTGCATATCAGACCTGTTATACCGCAGAAGCCAAGTCATTTGGCTAAACTGGAAAATAAAGAGGTATTTTATTTATCTTCACTTGATTGGGGAAGTGATTACTTTCGGACAGGATTTGTTATTACATGGCAGTCATGTCAGTATTAACCGCAAGTCGGGTTGCTGGAGCTATTGCTATGTTCTACATTATGCTGTATTGTGTTTTGAATTTGGTAATACAATATCCAGGTTTTCTGTAGAATTTGATGGCGTGTGTATGCTGAGTTTGGCGCATTATCTTTATTAGTGTCGACAGTTAACTCGGTGATTAAGCATCAGGCTGTTAGTTCAGAGGTGGTGAAATCGAAACAAACTTCTGTCGGTTGTGTTGTCGCCTAAGTTTAATCTGTTCGACATAAAACTTTCATTACCAATACTGAATACTTGAACATACAGCAAAAAGTAATCTAATATGGCATTTTGATGTATTATTATGTGCTAGATGATTCCATATAGCTGTTTATAAATAGTTTCCTGTAAAATTAGTAACAATAGACTCATTACCCCAGATTGATGGTGAACATCTCACCCTGTCCACAAAAGATCCGACCCAAGATGACCCCACGTCATCTGTGGATGAAGCTCCTGCTTCCGCGGATGTTGCGAAGGATCAAGAAGAGCCAGAGGAAATCCGGTTCCAACGGGAAGAAGATGAGATGAATAAGATGATCTCAGATGTGGTGGAGGATGAAGAGAAATATAAAGAAGATTTAAAGATGGTGGAAATGTCAATAAAACAGGTAATTTCTCAAAAATGGTGGAAAATGTGAACAAAAAATCTTGCCGACCTAAATATATCAAAGAAATGATGCATAAGAATACATAAACTACAGTCAATTCATAGTTATGGATTAAACCTACTAATTGCATAGCACCAGAAAACAATAAGAGCAATAGAAAGTCTGCCATGTTCATGACATTGTTATTTTGCGAGTTGAAATACTTCATCAATTCCTTTTAAATACAGTCTTTATTTTTATTGATTTTACCGTCTTTGTCTAAGAGAAGGAATAAAGGTGTTGGTCTAAAAATCATACCACAATTATAAAAGCTCATATGTTCATTATGATGATTAATAAGATTAATAACCTATATATTTTTGTCTGATCGATGGGGGTATGTTATTTAGTTGCCTTCCAGTGGAAGGGTTACATATTTGTCACTAGCTAGTCGGTTGTGTCCTTGGGCAAGGCACTTTACAGAACCCAGTGGAATATTGAATTATACCAAATTGAAGGTATGCCTCAATCATACACAACACACTGCAATAGCTCCGGTAACTTAACAGTGACCACGAGTTAAGTTGATGATTGCCCGTTTGTTAACTTCTATTGCATTTCCCCTTATTGGGGATAAACATGAATATTCTCTTCTCCTATATATCCTATAATTTTCTGCTGTCTAGCTATATAACTGGTTCATATCCACAGATTGTAGTTAACGCTCAAGAATTAGAATCGACCAATGAAGAACGAATCAAACAGGTCAAGCTGAAGGAAAAAACATTAAAATTATTGCCCAATGCTGAGGAAAATATGGAAAAACTAAAAGTACGATTTTGACTGTATTCAAAATATTTTCTGTGACGTGTTTTGGACTGGGCTAGACCCACTAACAAGTTGTTTGATATACTTCTTAAGAATAAAAAAATGTATTGTGTATGAAGATAAATTCAAAGATAAGACACATGGGTTTAACCTGGGATGGTAAACAACAGTTGTTATAACACATGCGATTCTCAGCATACAACTTGCACTTATTAAATTATTACTTTTGTTTTTATTACCACTTGTTAATATTCATTTGCATCATATTTTAATTGCCTTGCTAATTGTAACAACCGTAGCAATTAGCGATAGAGGGTTGACTGTATACCTGTTTTATCTGCCACCTGTGTTCCGCCACTGTTACCTTGCTTTCTGTCTTACACGGATAACCACAAAGGATTACCTTGACTGCTGTCTTACGCAGATAGCCACAAATATAATGAACTTATTTTCATCAGGCGATGGTTGACGCAAGTTCACAAAGATTGGTTGAGCTTGGGAAATTGTGGGAGGAAAAGAGGATTCCGCTCGTTGCTGAGATCAGAAGGTTGAAACAGAGCAAAACGGAAACAGAGGTGTGTTTAGTCATTTCGCAGTAAGATAGGATATTCATGTTTATCTCCGTAAATGGGAAAACCAAGGAGGTTAACACATTTTAATTGTTGGGATCACCTTACGCCCACCGTCGGGTTACTGAAGCTATTGCAGTGTGTTGTGTTTGATTCAGACATTTCTTCAATTTGGTAGAACCCATTCGTCCGGTGAGTTCAGGCAATGTCCGTTAAGTGCTTTGCCCAAGGACACACCCGAACTAGGGGGGACCAGTTTGACCTCGCACTAAAAGTATAAGCTTTCTGGTAAAAATTTTACTACTGTGTGTGAATAAAGTTTCTTGTTGGTATATTGATTGTTAGAATGGAATTACGTTAATAAAGTAGCATTAAGAATCTACTTCAAATAAACTGTTTGATTTAAACTTTAGCCTAAACAACTTTAAAACACCATACAATATTTTCAGTTTGTATATTTGGTTTTGGTTGCAGACTGCAGTTATTAGTTGCAGTTTGTATGCGTTAATGTAATTCATATGTCTGCCTCTTTGAAACTAGCATATTGTTGTATTACGCATACAGCTATACAGGAAATTGTATAGAACTTTGCTTGGTTTTTGATTTGCCAATATTCTAATATTGCATGATTAGCAAATTGACATTGGATAAACTAAACGTCATAATATGTTTTTCAAATGATTTTATTGGGTAGTGTCAATCACATACACTAAAAGTGTCGTGCAAACTACATTGATAGGATGTCAACACAACACAAGCAGCTGCAAACAACTACACATTGAGTAATATAATTAATTAACACGCAATTGGGCTAAACTAAAAGGAGGAAAACTGCACACTAAGCTAAAGATTAGAGCATTAGAGTTAGTTTTAAAGTTGGAGTTGGTGAAGGGTTTGATGGAGTTTAGATTAGTATTTAGGGCAGGGTTAGAATAAGTTTACATAATTTTAGTGGGTAGTTTCCCTCCTTCCCTATTCCCCTCCTTTTAGTGTTGTCCCACGCAATCCGCCTTTCTGGAATGCTGTGGTGTCTTGCATCAACACAAGTATCCCCTTACATTTCACCAGTGCTATTTTTGACTTGTAACTCGACCTCTTTTAGTTTGACGCCGAGCGTAAAGTGGAAGAGATACGTTTGCTTCGCAGTCGCATGAAAGATGTCAGCGAGGAAACTAAACAAAAGGATCAACTCATTAAACAACTGGTAAGAATTAGTATATGATACTTTTATTCATCAATCTAACTTTGAATTTTTTATTGGGTATGAAACGCCACACTTGTTTAGTAAAACAGCCCTTTGGGATTAAATCTAAAGAGAATTTGCCAAGATTTGTGATTTAATAATGGTAATTTGTTCAAACCATAACTCTGTATGCGAAGATACTATAGCTTGGTGATCTGACGATTGCCCGTGTGTTAGTCCCCTTGGTTTTCCCTTTCATGGGGTTAAACATGAATATCCTATCCTATCCTATACTAGACAAACAAAACTTGACTTTTAGAGCATCATTGTTGTGGTGTTAAAAAATGGTTTCACTGGATAATAGAATTAAACTTCTTTGTAATATTCACCAATATCCACCAGAAAACCGAGTTGGATTCTGTAAAACGTGACATATCGCGTCAATCATACACTCGGCGTATCCTGGAGATAGTGGCCAGCATACACAAGCAGAAGCAAGAGATACAAAGGGTCATTGAAGATGTGAAACTCGTCCAGAAAACCATGAATAAATTAAAGGGGAGAGCTAACCGGACTTTCTCAGCCGCAGATGAAGTTATTTTCAGGGTAAAAAATTATAAAATTTGCTCATGTTTAATTTTGCTTAGGAAGATAAATGATCTGTTTGAAAATACCCTTATTTCTCTGTATGGAAAATTATTTCGACGCAGTCATTTATAACGTTTTAAGAAACCCATTACCAAAGATGGGTTCTACAAAATTGAAGGAAAGTCTTAATTATACACAACACACTACAATAGCTGTGGTAACTCGGCGGTGGGCATAAGGTTGCCATTATTTTAACATCCCTTTTGTTTTCCTATTCACAGGGATAAACATGTTACATGATTATCCTATCATATCTTTGGGTTACTCTGTGACTACTGAAGTTTCCGGAGCTATTCCATTGGGCTGTGTTTGTTTATGTTCAAAATTAACCATCAGTATTTCTTCATAGGATGCCAAACAAGACGAGGGTTCGAAACAAGCATACAAATACCTGGTGTCTCTGCATGATAATTGTGCTGCACTGCTTAAAACTGTGGAGGAGACCGGGCTTATTATGAGAGAGATAAGGGATTTGGAAGGACAGGTATGCTGTTTTTTTTCTATATAGAAATAAGAAATTTTGACAATAGAAATCCCTTCGCACTGTTTCTTTAAAAGCATGAAAACAGCATTGCCTAAATTTTTTTTTCAATTTGGTAATGATAAATTTTGGCAAAGATTGAAAAAAACTCTTTACTTTTACGGTTCAAAAGCAATAAGTCAGCATTGTTTATATTTTCCCTATTCACACTAATTAAATAGTGCAACAGCATGCATGTTTTGTCGAACCCATTCTTGGAACGTCGGGATAATCACCGATCCGATTCTTGCTTTTGTACAGACACTTGAACTTTTAGGGAACCTGTTATTAGTAAGTACGATACAAAAGAGAACCTGTTCCTAAAATGTTGAATCCCAAACCCTGGTTAAAGCACTTGTGAAATGTTTGGCTGATGGTTATGGTTCTGCAAAGTAGTCAGTCTGGCATTTAATTTTGTTCATTCCGGTTAAAACAAAAGTAACCCTTTTTCTTGTTTTTAGATCGATATTGAAATCGGTAAAAATGCCGAAGAAAATTTAGAAAAAATCCTAAAAGACTACAAGGAAGTTAAAAGGGAAAATGCAGAAATGATAAAGAAGTTAAAAAAGAAGTAAAACTTAAATCATTACACTTACAACCCATTTTAGTTGTGCTATTTTACCTGTACTGAAATATACAGTAATTAAAGGTAATTTTGAATTGATTTAGTTATACTTTTGCCATTACAGTATATTTGTTTTTGCTTTTATTTTCATTGTTTCCTTGTTTAAGTGCAATATCAGAGCAAATAAATTGACTCATCATAAAAACTCTTATATGTATTTTTTTCTTATATGATAGTCGTTTATTTTCAGTCATATTCGAATATAAATTGGGGTTAGGTCAACACAGTAACAATTTATCCGTTATAAACGTTGCAAAGCAGAGAACTTGGACATACAGACAAAGAATATGATAGAACATTCATGTTTATCCCCGTAAATGGAAAAACGCAAGACAATCGTCAGATTACCTCGCGCCCACCGTCGAGTCACCGGCGCTATTTTAGTTCGTAGTGTATGGTTGGGACGTTTCTTTAATTTGGCCAAGGACACAAGCAACTAGCTAATGGACAGTTTCGCATCTGAAACTTTTTGCCTAAAAGGCGACGCACTAACCCACCAATCTCTGCAGATTTCCGACGGTCGTGAAAGTCATCATAATTTAAAATAAATTTGTTTGGGGTTCTTTATTCTTTTCTTTTACCGTAGTTGCGCCCATTGCTTGCACTAGATTTGTCTTTGTGATCCCCAACTAATATATATAAAGGGTTTCTTTATTCTTAGGTTACACGCCGAGACAGTACAATACATACAGCTTAACTGATTTGTCAAACATGCCTTGGATAGGATAGGATAGGATATTCATGTTTATCCCCGTGAATGGGAAAACCAATGGGGTTAACACACGGGCAATCGTCAGATCACCTCGCGCCCATCGTCGGGTTACCGGAGCTATTGCAGTGTTTTGTATATGATAGACACGTTTCTTCAATTTGGTAGAACCCGTTATTCCGCTGGGTTCAGGCAATGTCCGTAAAGTGCCTTGCCTAAGGACACAGCCTACTAGCAAGCGACCAGTTTTGCACCTGTAACCTTTCGATTGAAAGGCGACGCACTTAACCGCTAGACCAACCGGGCGGGTAAAGCTACGGCTCCAAGCAGGCGATGCTTAGGTCCGTATCCCAGAACGCGTTTTTTAAAAATGGTTTAACCAAAATAAATTTACACACAAAACAAAACACGGCAGCTCGCCACATATGTCATAATGTGGGAAACACCGGTGCGGATATTAAAGCCGATTAACAGTCCAGAGAAAATGATTGACAGGAGGAAACAGCCTGTGCATGCATAAGGGGTTCACTTCAACAATTTTAACATACTTTAATATAACGTGCAAAAAATATTACACAAGAAGCGAATTCACTACATTTGAAACTAGCTCCCTGTTTAATCATATCTCTTTTGTCACGCATGATTAAATATATTTTGAAAAGTTCAGTGAAAAAAAATCGTTTGGTCGCCCCGTTCCCGCCTCTACGTCGTCTTTTATGTTCGTGTCTCCATGCTCTTAAAATGCTAAGTAACTAAAACTAACTTTCCGTTTAAACAGTACAACTTAAAAAATTAGTATTGGCTAACATTAAAAAAATCTGATCATGTCGTACGATGGTTCAAAAAGTCCAGCAAATGAAGTAATGGCAAGACTTATTGCCCTTGAAAACAGAACTGGATACAGTTAAGTGGCATTTGTTTACCTAATCTCGTTGTGTCACGTCTGTTTGTATTTAGTTCTGATGCCAAGCCAACAAATTTTAAATGTATACACATGTGGCGCGACCTCTTTATTTTAGACACTGGTAAATAGCGCCTTTTGTTTTTTCAATAGTTCATAGACAGAGTAGAACTGGGATTTCCCTCGAATACAAATCACTGGGAGACGCAAAACTAATAATATTCTCGCGATAATAGGAAAACAACATTGTGTGAGATTGAGACGCAAGTTTAATTTACTTATGCATGGGTATTAAACTTATTAATCGCTCGCTACTTATTAAGGTATCAGATGGATAAAATTGTAATATCTTTGTTTCATTGTTGCATCTTAATTATAAAACATTTTAAACAGAAAATACTTTGAAAGTAAGAAAAGTAAGAGAAATACAGCAAAATGACAGCCATTGTAGTCCTGATTATACAGTTAATAAATAAAACCAAAAAAACGTTATAACTATGAAATGATATATAAGATATAGATTTAAAACATGATTGACAACCTTAACCTCTGTACAGCAATGCAACAATTTAACGGACAGCGCAAGTTCTGGAACCCGAAGTGGGACAAACCAATCCCCCCAAGAGGATGTGAAGTGTTCGTTGGTAAAATCCCTAGGGATCTCTTTGAAGATGAGTTAGTTCCTGTCTTTGAAAAGGTAAACCAATTTTACTATAATTTGTTTCGTAAATATCATATCGACCTTGGTTAAAAAATATCATGACTAATTATTTTAGTGTCCTTATCTTAATTAGGCTAGTGTGTATGGTGAAATCAAACATCAATTCATACCAAGTGTTTAATGTAAACATCATGTTCCAAAGCAGCGGTCGGCAACTGCTGGCAAAGATGTTTTTTTTTTCAGTTCTCAGCCAAAACTCCAATAACTCGCAATCCGACTCTTTACAAAGGGTTTCTTTATCCTTAGGTTACAAGCTGAGACAGTATAATACACACAGTTCATCTGATTTAACGATCAAGTTTTTTTATTCAACTTATGAAGTTTTTTTATGCCACGCCGAATGATTTGATATGCACATAAAATGTATACTTTGAGCATTTGCAAATTCAAACTGTCTACGCTACACCAAATTAACAGTCAAATATTAAGATTAATATTCATTAAGCATGCAAATCAACAGTTATAATTTTTTAAATAAATAGTTGTAGCATTGCTTGTTATAAACCCAAACACTATTCACTATTTTTTTTAAACTCGTATTTCTGACCAATGGTCATTTTTTGACAATGTCGATTTCACTTTGGGAACAACAATTGTTTGTTTCTTCAATCATAATATGTAATAACATTCAATCAATTTGCAGATTGGAAAAGTATATGAATTACGACTGATGATGGATTTTAGTGGATTCAATCGTGGATATGCGTTTGTTGCCTATACTTGCAGAGAGCATGCCCAGATGGCTATCAATCAACTTGATAATTATGAAGTCCGACCTGGAATGAGGATTGGAGTTTGCAGGAGTGTTGATAACTGCAGGTTGGCGGATTTCTCGTCAATAATTATAGGAGAAGGATATTCATGTTTATCCCCGTGGATGGGAAAACCAAGGGGGTTAACACACAGGCAATCGTCAGATTACCTCGTGCCCATCGTTGGGTTACCGGAGCTATTGCAGTGTGCTGTGTATGATAGACACGTTTCTTGAATTTGGTATAACCCATTAATCCGCTGAGTTCAGGCAATGTCAGTTAAGTCCCTTGCCCAAGGACATAACCGACTAGCTAGCGACCAGTTTTACACCTGCAACCTTTAGATTGAAAGACCACACACCTAACCACTAGACTAACCGGCCGGAATTATTTCTTTTCAATATTCTAAAAGGATTTGTTAACACCCAATGGGTGTGAAAACAAAACACTTAAAAACACATTTAAATGTATTCACATAGTTGCCAGCACTAACCATATGATCAATGTAACAAAGCCAGTTCTTTATAGATGTTTTGTGTAACAGTGTAAGACTTGCGCATAGGGTAAGGTGTTAGTACTGACTGAAGATTATGTTATTTACACATTTATTCACTGAAAGCCTAGTAAGTTTAAAAAAAGAGGGGTCATACATACTACTGTAGCACAGATCTGATACAGGATTGAAATAAAGTATTAAAGTACTAGGACCCTAAGTTAAAACGGCCATTTTATTTTTTATTTTCTAAGGGCCCAAGTTAAAAACGACTGTGACTTGATTTTAATTTTTTTTTCAAATTCATTTTGGTTCAGGTTATTTGTGGGTGGTATTCCGAAAGACAAGAGTCAGCAAGAGATCAGACAAGCAATGTGTGAGATATCAGATGATGTCAGCAATGTTATTGTTTACCCAGGAAGTGCCATCGGTCAGTGTTTCTATTTCATGTAGTTTGTTTCTAAAGGGATATATTTTCAATTTCAAAGCTTATGTTTCATATATAATGTACGTGTTTCTAACAGAATATTTAGCTGGGCCAAAAATCCATCAAATTTCAGGCGAGTATGAATTCAATCGTGTGTGGAAGCTCATGCGAGTAACACAAGTAAATCTTTCATGCAAGTAACGGGAGTAAATCTTTTTACAAAATAAAATAAAAATTTGTTAAAATAAAAAGTGTTATAATACAGTATTCGGGGATGATGTTTATAATAAAAATGGTCGCAATGATGCGGATTTAATTTTTATTTCATTATATGCCAGTTTAATAAAAAAACGATCTTGGTAAAAGTTAATTAGTTCTTTTATTTGCAAGAGTAAATTCTTACTTGCACGGCGTGCCTCACGCGAGTGTTGCTAGCCATACTCATGTGAATTTTTGGCCCTGTGTGGAAATAACTAGATATATAAATATGTTTGGTTACTGGTAACTAGAACTTGAGCAGTAAGCATGCTTATATACTTTTGTTAGAAAATGCACAAGCTTTTGATTATGGAATATTACAAAAGCTTGTCAAGTTAAATATTAATGGTGTGATTATTTAGTCATTTTTATCTGAGGGAGTTCGTTAGTTGTTTTTAATCTCAGTATGCTCGTAGTCGAGTTACCAGAGCTACATGTTGGTATTTACCAAAGCTACCGTATATGTTGAGTATTTTGTTATTAGTTGATAAATTATAAAGTAACTTTAATATTATACCATATAACAGGGCTTCCAAACTTTCAAGCTTGTGACCCCTTTCAATTTATTGAAATTATGCGACCTTTCTACAATAGATATGGTAGTTCAATAAATAAAGCAGTTTGTGTAAAATTAATGAACTCTTTGTGACGCCATAAAATTCATTGCATGACCTTTTGCGTTGTCGTGAACCCAGTTAGAAAAGCACTCGCGTATAAGATACAAGTACAGTTGCTCTTTTTTGCAGGTGAGTTGAATAGAGGATTTGCGTTTGTTGAATACAGCACCCACAGAGCTGCAGCCATGGCTAGAAGAAAGCTCATACCCTGCCATATCACTCTGTTCGGTAGTGAAATAGTTACGGATTGGGCTGAACCTGAAGTAGATGTGAGTTGTAGTATGATGTGTGTTTGGTGTATCAAGATTATTATTAAGGCCAAAAGCGCATTTAATCATTAGTCAAATGGTTTTGCATTCAAATCTAGCCGCTTTTTAAATCACACGCGTGTATCGTAATTTAAGCGCTTTGTGAATGTTGTTATGACACAGAAAAATTGTTTTGGTTAAAGAAAAAAAATGCATGATAGAAATCAGCTATTGTGTGAATCCATGTTTTTACTACTGTAGTTTTGCCGTTTTTTTCTGCTCCTGTCTAATTGTTATATCCTCTTATCTTTAGTAAAAAAATTATTTAAAACGAAATAACAACCAGCGCAACAAGTCACTAAGCTTCATAAACACATTTCTGACAGACGACAGATAACACAAGTAGGATCAAAAACGTGTACGTGCGGAACCTCAAATCCACCACCACCGAGTTGCAAGTTTACACTGCGTTCAACACAATAAGACCCGGGGCCATCGAGAGGGTGAAGAAGATAGAAGACAGGGATTACGCGTTTGTGCATTTCCAGCGCAGAGAGGACGCTCTCTATGCTGTGCAGGTGGGTCATTTTACTCATTGGCCGTTCATTTATTCTCTACCTGGTTATTAACCGACAATATCAGTGGTGTTATGTTGAAGTAAATTGGTGTTCTTATTGCACTATCGTGGTGCCAGCGGCCAAATTTTTAAAACAAAAATTCATTTTTTGTTTTTGTCAATGAATCTAACTGAATGCTTAAAGGCGAAAGATCATACTAATAAGGGAAGGCTTTTAAGTCACAAAATCTATAGGCCTAATAAACCCATTTAGGGCAAGAGTGTTGTTGAGAATGCTAACACGGCACATAAATAGCAGCCTTCAAGGATAATGCGTTACTGAAAATTCCCTTACCACAACTTTCAGGTAATGAATGGCCAGCGCATAGATGGTCAGGAGATTCAAGTTTCTCTCGCTAAACCACCAAGCAATAAACGTGACACCACCAACTCAGCCCTACAACCTATGCAGCAAAGAGGTAAAGCGTTTTGGCGATTCTATTTTGATCAAGCTATTTTTTGCCCCAAACATTCAAGATTGGAGTTCAGCGTTTATTACCAAACATATTCTAGCTTTGTTTTCAACTGTTGCTTATTATCTGCCTTTTTTTCTGTGCAAGTTTGGAGTATACTATGATTTATCACAGTGAATCGCACATGGTGTACTATCGCACATGCAATCGTTTGATTACCTAGCTTTTAGTCCGCTTTCTTCAAGACACATGCCGACTTGCCCGCTTTATCCCGGATCTATGATAGCTCCGGGCGCTGGAGTATTGGGCCTTTTATGGCATTAATTCCTGGTCCCGGTGGCTACCTCGGACCCGCCCATACTTATGTGATGTAATCGTGCGCATTGTCAGGTTTCTGGACCTATGGCACTATTACGTGTATTGTATCTGTATGTGATGGAGAAATTCCTTCAATTTTGGTAGAACCAAATTTTTGGTACTGGATATAAGCCTCTATATGCCTTTTCCCAGGAACTATATGCATAAGTTAGACACAACCTTCAATCCTACAACCTTTTGACTGAAGTGTGAAGCAATAAACCGACAAGCTATCATATTGGAGATTTTGGGTGGAATTTAATTGTAACTATGGCATGTTACCACAACTGTCGTTTTGTCCATTTTGCCAGATTAAATCGTTTTGTCCATTAAGCTGCCAGTTTAAATTGCTGCTCTTTGAGACACAACTTTGAGGTAATGTAGAAACCAACTAGTTATATTGACTTATTTGTCCACAGCATCAGTGGTTCCCACCCATCTTAGCATGTACGATAGAATGAACAACATGATGCTTCCAAAGACTCCACAACAACCCTATCTGCAGTCCGTCAACTCCAATCAATCGGATTACAATAACTTGGGCCAATCTGTGAGTTTTCAAATGTGTAACCATATGGTTTATAGGTTGTGCGGAAACTCCTTTCGTGTTTAGTTTAGTTTATTTTTTGTTTCCACGATGAAAACATGAAGCAGGACTATTAATAAAAATTTGGAAAACGGGCAAAACGACAGTCGTTAGAACATGTCTAAAAAGCAATAAATTATTAAATTTTGGTAAAATTAGACGTTGCCGCCAAACTCAAATAAAAAAAAATAAAAATAATTAATTCTTTATAAAAAAAATAACAGACTGCAGTATACCCGGCACCCCAACTATAGACAGTGTACATGAGGTAATGTGTCGTGAACAGCTATTAGTGTTCCCATTCCCGGGAATTAACACTACTATACTATTCTAACTGATTGATGGTATAGGGGCTACTTTTATCAAAGTTTATTTGTCAATTTGCTTGGTGTTAATGACCAAGGTAGGACAGAGAATGGAGTTATGGTTATATCTGGTAAAAAAATTACACCCTCTGCTTTTTGGCATAATGCAACTTGCTAGTTGGAATACTGGGCGCTATTAAAGTGTGTGATAGACACTACAGTCTACAGCCTTAGTTTTTTTAAACCAATAAATCTCTGGGTTTAAGCAAGTGCTTAGAAAGATCTTTGCATAATCAAACCATTGATAAGCAAACAGGATGGTTTTGACATCCTAACTGTTCAACTGACTGTCCAGAATTGGTAGCAGTGAGCTCTAACTTTTATAAAAAAAATTGCCTATACTTATTCTCAAACTTCACTAATTTTTTACAGCAAGCAGCAATGAAACTCCAGCAATCTCTCCGTTTGCTTCAAAGCTCTGCCCTGCCGCCCCCTTACCCGATGAAAACCCCGCCCCCCATCAGCTCAATATATTCTCCATCTGAGTCGTCTATCACTGGGTCATCCAAGGACCACCTCTGCGCACCAAGGCCGAAAACTGACTCCAAAAATAACCTGACGCCTGTGTCAACACTTGACCATATTGCAAAGATCGACTGCCCAGTGGTAAGTGGTTATTTAAAATCATGTAAAAAAAATTTATATAATAGAGATCTGTGTTAGTTATGCAAAAAAAAATTGTTTTGTCATTGGGATAAAATTGGGTAAAAATTATCCCAGACTATTTGATGTAGAAGAATGTGTGGCATTACTATCCTTGCTATGTATGACTTAGTATAGCTTAAAACTGATTACAACACTTAATCAGACAAATCAACTCTTACTGGATAAATGTATATATATAATAAAAAAATACCTGTATTATATATAATAACAAAAATAAAGGTTAATTCTACTTACTTAAATCCCTTGATGGAAAATACAGGGGAATTGTCAAATAATTTTGTAGGTTGTGGTTTTTTTTACTTAGGTTTAGGGCCATGTCGTCTATTTATTTATTTATATTCGCTTTTTTTAAATGACGTGTTTTAACGACTGTTCGTTTTGTCAATATTTAATACCTGGGCAAAAAGGAATAATGTAAACTTAATCTACATCTTAAATCAAAAAATGTTTGTTAAGGTAATGTAGGTTAAAATATGTTGAATAGGATAGGATATTCACGTTTATCCCCGTGAATGGGAAAACCAAGGGGGTTATTACACAGGCAATCGTCAGATCACCCACCGTCGGGTTGCCGGAGCTATCCATTGTTTTGTGTATAATATAGACGTTCCTTCAATTTGTTAGAACCCATTAATCCGCTGGTTTCATACAATGTGCTTAAAGTGCCTTGCCCAAGGACACAACCGACTAGCTAGCAACCAGTTTTGTGCCTACAACCCTTCGGCTGAAAGGTGCCGCACAAAACCACCAGACCAACCGGTCGGACAATCTTGTTATTGTAGGTTTACCTGGACGAGGTGAGCATGATCTTCAACAACGGCGACCGCCCCAAGTACTCGTTGCTGACTGATGGTTGTCGTGGTAGCACGCAGTATGTCTACCAGGTCTCGTTCATGGGTGAAACCTACACCCCCACCCCGGAGCACTACTCCTACAATATCACCGAGGCACATAAAAAGGCAGCAACTTACGTGCTGCAACAAATAGGTTGGTGCATTTTGATGTACTGAGGCGGTTTTAAAAAGCAACACTAAGAGAAGGATACTAAAACTATGGATGCTGCTTACTAAAACTATGGAAACTAATTATAATCCTGCATTCCTGCCCCAAATACTCATCTTAATCTCATAACTAACACTAACCCCAGCCCTTTTAATGTCATAACCTTGATTTTATTGAGCCGTTTTCCTCCTATTAGTTTTCCCTGTTATGAGTAGATTTTCTCAAAGTTACTACAAATAGCCGTATACAAAAATGTATGTATTGTTCTGGTATATTTGTCAACTTAGGTAACCTTTGATTAGGATAGGATAGGACATAGGATATTCGTGTTTATCCCGTGAATGGGAAAACCAAGGGGCTTAACACATGGGCAGTAGTGAGATCACCTTGTGTCCACTGTCGGGTTACCTGAGCTATTGCAGTGTGTTGTGTATGATTCACACGTTCCTTCAATTTGGTAGAACCCATTAATCCGCTGGGTTCAGGCAATGTCCGTTAAGTATCTTGCCCAAAGACACAACCGACTAGCTAACGAAAAGTTTCGTATCTGCAACCCTTCGGTTGAAAGGCGTCGCACTGAACCACCAGACTAACCGGTCGGATTGTAAGGATGATATTGATCGCTAACTGGTCCACTGTTTAAACAAGTATAAAGTTAATTGTCCAAGGACAAAACTGGTTAGTTTGATGCTGGTGTCAACCCCATCCAAGTTCGATTTAGTACCATATATACCAACTGGATAAAAATTATGTTTCATTTTATTGAACAATTTTGGGTAGCCATCATCCTTACATCTCGCTTTGTATCTGATGCTGTGTAAATATATTTTCCAGATCCGTGGATGAAGCGTAAAATAGTGGAGATGGTGAATGGAAATAATGGTTATCTAACCAAACAAACCAATGGTTACGGGAACCAGAAAACAACCAGCGAAAGTTATTCTGGCACTTCGGCGTGGGGGACTGTGGAGGTATTTTCTCACTGGATGTGATTATCTCTGGGTGGAACAACAAAGGGTGCTATGACGTGAACATCATAATGTTACCAGAGATATTGCAATGTGCTGTGTATGATTTAGATGTTTTCATTTTGAGTATGGCGCATTAAACTACTGGTTTTTGGTGATTTACTCTAAGTTTATTGCCCAAGGACATAGTTGACTAGCTGGTGACCAGTTTTGATCTTGCATCTTTTGACCGACAGACAATGTATTAACTCACTTAGCTATTTAACCTGACAAAAGCTGGGACATTATTATAGTTTTTGTATCACCATTGATCTAATGTGTTCAAGCAACGCCTGCTAAGTTCCCTGCTCGAAGACACAATCAACCAGCCACCAGCAGGTTTCGATCACCTACCTTTTTGGTTCGTGGATAATTCGTTTTCATACAAACCAAATGGCCGGACAAGGATATGTCTAATCTATAGGAGGGAAATGTCAATTGTCATAATATAATTATCAGAATTTTGAGTGCCAACCGGTTCCTTAGGATATTTATTATTTGATTTCACCACAATTTGTGAGGAACAGTAACTTTAAAATGGAGGCAATCGGCAATCAGCAACATCTGTTTATTTCTTGCTCATGGACACTAGGAATTCTAAACAGTTGTTATAGATCAGAATTTTCTTTCCTTCCTCAGAAGCCCTCTTACGATCTAGATTCGATTCGAAATGGTTCTTTCAAGATGAGTACAACCACCACCAGCTTTCCAAAACCCACCAGTGATAACTTCAACATCACACCACCAAGCCCTGTTGTGACATCATCACTGGGATTAACCAATGGATTATGGAATCAAATGAAATATGTAAACGGGTTGGATGATAAGGTAAGAATGGGTATTAGCAAGCCACCCTTTTAATAGAATAGAAGAAACTAAAGTTTAATCTGTTGAATGGAGTACCACGGAGCCGAAATTTAGTTTTTAAAGTTATTGCAGTGTATTTATTATTAGATTTTAGATATTACTTCAACATTGTATGCTAATAAGGGACACAAGCTGGGGTTATACCTGTTTCTCAGTGATGGGATTCAAAATTTTAAGAACAGCTTCTCTTTTGTATCGTACTTACTAACAACAGGTTCCCTAAAAGGTCTAATGTCTGTAAAAAAGCAAGAATCAGATTGGTGATTATCCAGACGTTCCAAGAACGGGTTCGACCGAACCCATGCAAACTTCTTAAATCCCATCACTGATGTTTCTTTTTTGATCTGCATTCTTAATCAAGTAATTTATTACCACCCCAGAGTTCCGTTGATTATACCAGCTACTGCAGCAAGCCATCTAACACTCTCTCAGCCAACAGCAGAAGTCAACTCTCAATGTCAGCTTTCTCTCAGACCGGCTCTGCTTTTGATCGGATGTCAAACACAACTGATCGTCTGAGCTCTCTCACGTTCAACTTGTAATTCATCAGAAAATTTTTAAACAGCTGTAGAGTAATATAAAACAAGTTTTGATTGAATTTTTAAACAATTTGGATAATTTTTACAATGCGATTATATAACGTCTTTAATTCAACAGTTAAAATTACCCCTCTGAAACTACCAATTTTTATGTCGATGATTTAAAAAATAACGATTTTTAAAATATCTGTTTTCATGTAAGATCAAACTCAATTTATGTTTTTACCCGAAAAAAGTTCCTTTTTTAAAACGATTTTATCAGAATGAGAAATTTATGTTCCAAATCAACCCTGCTTTGTTTTATTTTATTAAGTTTCATCTGAAATTTTAATGAAATAACCGACTTTTAAATCAGACCTTTTAAGAAAATATCAGATTTTTATGCATTGATTAAAATAGACAATCATACACTGAGTGATCTCCACAGAATTTTGAACCAAATTTATAATCAGTTTTTGTTGAAGAAGATTTATCAAAATTTCAATGCTGTTTAAATGAAAAAATCAAAAATTTCATTTCGTTTTTGTCTTTCGTTCGTTAGTTGTTGTTGTTTTTTAATACTTTTTCTTGTTCGTTATTTGTACTGCACAGTTGATTAAAAACACTTTTAAAATGAAAATTGTAATTTATCAAAACACACATGTATAATACAGGTAAGACAAAAAAGGTACAATGAACAATATAGTGTTGTATATACTGCGACAAAATTAAAATGGTGACTCCTTCAAAATATAGTACCTTAATTCCTGGTTTTTATTACATATATTTGCCATCAAATAGCTGCTTACCCAATCATGGATTTAATTAATCTATTTATTTTTAAAAACATTTAAAAATGTCCGCTAAGTTGGGGGAAATAAAAAAAAAATGCAAGATCTTAAGGTCCTGGATGAGTTCTTTTCAACATGGTGTTGGACCTACAAAAATATAAAATGAGATAAGAACATAGACCTACATTAAGCATGGGGGCATATTAATAAATGTTGGTTTTTAGTACAACTTCTTATGGCAAGTGCCTTGATATACATCCCAGGAGTTTAATTGGTACTTTAATCACGAAAAATAAAATTTTGATTGATACTGGGTAAGTCTGCTGTGCAAATTAATTAATTATTGCAATAATTAGTAATTACAAATGCCTGACCAGAGTAAAATGTGTATAAAGCAATAAAAAACACTTCCATCTGTGAATACCATTCATAAATAAAAATGCAATTCTTAACTCTTTCACTCCCGGCCAAATGCATTAATTCAAACATGCTGTCCCGCAGTGTTTTTTACAATTTTTAGTCATTTTCAAATTAGCACAGTTTTTCTAAAGTTTATGCTATGATTTAATATTTAGTATGGTTGGAAAGATAATTTATCCCTCTTTTAAACAAGCTGCACATCTAAAATCTACCTCTAATAAAGAATATATTATGTAAACTTTAGTGAACACCACTTTTTATGCAAAGAAAATTCTGCTCGACTTTGAAAAATTTGAGGTGCACTGACAAACGAAATACTCACTTATTATTGGAATGCCCAAATGAGATGAAAATTGGAATGTAGATTGTCTAATAGTTTTTGTACTCAGGAAAATTCGAACTGTATTTCTATCTTCAGTAGTTTTTTTACTATTTGTAATTGAAATTTCCCTTTTTTCTGACTATATTATGAAAACTTGAACCAAAACGCATTGAAGTTTTTAGTTTTGTAGAACTAAAATAGTAAAAAGTATAAAAAGAACAGTGAAGGAAGTGTAAAAAGGGCATACAAAACCAAACAAACGCAAATACTATATCCAATATTCTTCAAAGCAGGGCACACCGAACTAGCTAGTCTCGCCGCCTTTTTCTTTATCGTGCGCTCAGCAGGCCCAGCTGGATTCATGCTTTGGTGAACACGAAGCATAACCGCCTGCTGCGAAAACGTCACCAACGCTCTCCTTTTTATCTCAACGGCACGAAATTCACAGAGAATGTAAAGAAAGACTTGCTTGACAAAAAGAGCTTCTTCTGCAAGTTAACACGACTCCTATTGGCTGAGTTAGTCACGTGTAAATTCGTGTAAAATCGATAGAAATAAGAGGCGAAGCCTTGAAAAAGAAAGGCTATCACTCCTCGCATTTTTAATATTTCTCCACGATAATCACAGAGAATAAAATATAGGGTTTCCTTGATCGAATGAGCCATAGCTGAGGTCTCTACCATTACGCATTGCGGAGAAATCGTTTTTTAGATTTGTATCCATTTATGGACAGACGGGATACCATGTTTTCCCACCAACTCGCCATATATGGCGAGTTGGGAGGGAAAGAGTTAAAATAAATATTATCTTTCTGAAATAATACAGTGGTAATAATCATGCTTTTGTGGGAACAGTTCATTCCAAGTCATCATATTTAGAGGAGTCGACTCTTTGACTGTCAGAGTTCGTCGACAACTTTTCACCGTTGTTGAGATCAAGGGGGTTGGAATTCCGTCGATTTATGTGGTTAAACGGTCGGCTCCCGTAGCCCAGAACATTCGCCATTTCTCCGTCAGACGACGAAGGGCTTAAAAGACTTGTTTTTTCGTTCATATCCTGTGAGCTCCTGTTTTCAAATCCGTTCCCCTTCCATCTCCAAGGTGGACGTACTTCCCGTACTTTGTTGCCTGAAAAATAGTAAAATTTATAAGTTACTTTTAAACATAGTGGAAATCTGGCGCATTGTATAGTCAATAATTGAAAGATGAGACTCACACGCTCACTTTGGATGCCAGTAACATCACCACAGTCTGTATTTAGTGTCATGGGCTAAAATTTGTCTTTTTTTTCAAGCCTAGCTTTAGCTTGGTGTTACAGGATTGTTGCCTAACACAGCTTAAAATAGGAATCAAGTAAATAGGGTTAAAAAGTCCTAAATCTGATCATAAAGCTGTATTGAAGACGCTCAATACAGCTTTATGAAATTTTCCGCTCATGATAATTATCATTAATAAAATTGCATTCAATATGAATGAGAAAAAATCCATTTCGCTCTGTAATTTTTGACTTGTGATTACTATTTTTAAGCATCTGGTAGTATTTAAAGTAATTATGTTATTTTATATAATAATTATTCTTTATTGTTTTTTTAGTATTGCAGTATTAATGTTATTGTAATTTTTCAATAATTAAGAGTGTCGATTCAAACTTTGTATTCTTGTATTGGAGGTACTTGGTAGTGAATAAAATTAAAACGTAACACGTCGGGTTATATAGCACGAAATACACGCAAAGAATGTTACATTCCAAAGTAAATGATTATTACATGCGGGCATGATTACAGTTATTTACAGGGCACACATGATTACAGTGCACAAAATAACTGTCTGGAATCCTGCAGGGATAGAAATTAATGCATTTTCACAACACAAACAAATCACTCACCGACTTGTTTAACATGGTCTGTAACATCACTACGGACATCAGACACATCAAACATACTTCGTATCGACCTGTACCACGGTATGTTGTGACCCACTATTACAAACGGCTGGTACGAAAATGTATAATGATGAGCGACGGCAGCGATAAACATCTCTGTAAAATTTACAGTGATTAAAAAATTTCATTTTAAAGCACTTCAAAGATATTTCTGATTATCCATACATGCTAATACCTGCCAAACCAATCAATAAGGGCCATACTTAATTGTTCTGTAACCTGCTTGGTTCTTTGGATCAATACTATAAATACGAATATCAAGCACAAAGCATTGATGACTGGTTAAATAGATGATTAGATGTGTCGTTTCTATCCTAGCGCATAAATCATATTGATCAATATATATATATATTATGTATATATGTGTGTGTGAGTTTGTGTGTGTGTAGATGCCATGCTGTAAATTGTGTGATTAATCCATGTACTGGTAGATTAATCACTGTTATCTTCAAATAACTTGCCCGAAGTCCAGTTGCAAATGCTATTAAAGTGTGTTAAATGTAATTGAGACATTGCAACAGTTCTTTGTTAAACCCAATAACCCACTGGCTAAAGACACAACCATCGTGTTTGCGATAGGTTTCAACCCCACACATGGTTATTTTCCATTAAAAATATCACAAAATAAGTTTAATACTAGGGCTTAGGTATAACAATTGGAGTTAGAGTTTTTTCTTTACACCAAATTTTAAACATCGCTGGACTCCACGTTACTTACCAAAACAAATAAGTAAATCCTGAAGTCCTGCGGCAAACTCCTGGGGTGTGTCCCAACCCCACTTCTTATTTAGGTGGACCACATCCGCTATTATAGCAATGGCCACGCCTTGCCTGTAAAAGAAATGGTTTTCAGTGTGGGAGCAATACAGTGAATGGAAAAGGGGTTTAACACACGGGCAATTGTCAGATCACCTCGCGCCCACCGTCAGGTTACTATTGAAGTGTGTTCGGTATGATTCACATGTTCCTTAAATTTAATATAACGCATTAAGCTGGTTTCAGGCAATGTCCGTTAAGTGCCTTGCCCAAGGACACAACTGACTAGCTAGTAACCTGTTTCGAACCTGCAACCCTTTGGCTGAAAGGCGACACATTTAACCACAAGACTAATCTGTCGGACAAAGTTGTGTAAAAATCTAAATAAACATTTGTTTAAACTAAATTTTTGTTACTTAAATGCTACCAATATGTATTTGTGTTTTTAAAAACATACTGATAGTTCATTGTTATTTTTTTATAATCCAGACCGTTATCTAACCTAACCATTTCGAGAACATTTTTCATCCCTTGGAGTGCATGAAAGAGGTGTAATTCAACTTTTTAGACAAAAATGCCCAAACAGAACTCTCGAATTATTAAGTCATACAGTAATATATGGAGTAATGGGCCTTTTATATAAAGTAATATGGAGTAATGGGCCTTTTATGGCCTAAATTCCTGGTCCAGGAGCTACCGTGGACCCACCCATACTAATGAATGAATGACAACGTAATATGTATGTATATAAAGTATACTTACCAAAACGAGGCAAAGACGACCATTTTAACGCATACAAATTTGCCGATCGGACTTATTGGTTTTAACTCTTCTTTCGTTGCCATATAAAATAAGACAAGACAGTACATTGCCCACTGAAAAAAAAAAACAAATTCTTATTAATTTCCACCTAGATATTAACACATATATAATGTAAATAATATTTCTGAAAAAGCAAAGCGGGAAATAAGTAAATCAGTATTTTTCAATTGTTTTGACTGCTATCTGTTCGTCTTAAATTAAATTGAAAGGTTTGCAAAATTTTATGTGTTCCTAATATTATAAAGAATTTTTCGTACATTTGTAGAACTTGTTAAAATACACCTTTGGTATCCACTCCAGAATTACAATTTTGTATTAGATAATTACACACAAATTATTCGATTAAATTATTCACGATTTCAGCACGAGAGTTGGCCTTTGTGTTTGCAATGGTTGTGCTGATCAATTGGGACAGACAGTGTACCAGTGCACTGAGGCATGGAATGCTTGAAAGGTCTAAAATTAAATACAGACGACATACTTTTGTACATATCTATGTATGTTTTAGAAATTAAAACCCTGATTTGCGTTGTTGTTAATAAAAAATCTTGTTTAAAAACAAAGAACTTAAACACACTACATCATGCATGGGCAACATAGGGCCGGGGCCGGGTCCGGCCCGTAGACTGTATCTAACCATAACCTGTAATGTGGCCCTTGCATTAGTGAATAAATATGTGACTAAGATATTGAATACTATTTATGGAATAATCCGGCCAATCAAGAACTTCATTTTCCCATATTTGGCCTGCCGACTATAGAAGTTGCCCACCCCATGCACTACATTATATTCAGTGACTTGAGGCAGCGTTAAAAAATTTTATTCAGTAGTGTCTGTTTATCTTGCACCACTTTTTACATGGGTGTATATTCATATACAGGTGAATGTAGGAATAAAGACTTTCTGTTGTACCTGTACACATTATATTCTAGATGTGAACATTTGGATATAATGCATTTCCAATTTTCAAAACCTTCTAACACTCCACCATGGGATAAACATTGATTAATCACAACGGGAACTTACAATTTGCGATACGTTGTTAATGATCATGATCCACAACCACGCGTATTGTGGACTCAAATCTCCTTCATGGTAGACACCAGTTAGTTCACAAATCCTGTGAGTACGCAGACAACACGTTAAATATTTACATTTCGTTCAATAACTGATAAATATGTAGTTAACTAGTTTTTATTAACTTTCCATTACCGTGATAGTTATGGAAATAAATATGAACGTTGTGGTTTAAAATGTAAGATTTGGTTCAAAATGTAAGATTGGGTTTAAAATGTAAGATTTGGTACAAAATGTAAGATTGGGTTTAAAATGTAAGATTTGGTTTAAAATTGGGTTTAGATCGTAAGATTGGGTTTAAAATAAACATTACAGAGATCTGAATATAAAAACAATGGGAATGTATAGCTTCTGAGTGTTCTCTTTATTAAATGTTACAAACAAGTTCAACCCATACTGTTATTATCAGCGTAAAAACAACAAAAGCCAGCAGAAAGTCTTATATGTATAAAAACAAATTGAATAAAGGCAATTGTTTTCTCAGGACTAGTCCTTCCACTATATCTAACTTAGTCGTTAAAATTCCATAAAAATTGTTAAAATTTATTTTTATTAATGTAAGGTTTAACGGCCACGACATTTTTCCCCTAATTTGTAATTTGTCTATTCATTGATGACTGACGTGTTTAAACTACTGTTTGCCGTTTTATCCTGTCTCCTTAACTTGAAACAATTGTTCTATTTTTCTTTATTGTAACGAAGGAGCAAAAAATAAACTAAACTAAAATAATCCCGCCTCATGCTGTTACCACTTACAGTGCAATAATAGTGGTGATAGGTCGTATAAGTGTGTACTGCAGCACCCCTTGCTTGCACCTTTGTATGAAGATTCCACCCATCGGCCTGGGGGAAAGCAACAAAACGGGAAAATGTGTTTTCTCTGCGAATTACAAAATTATTCATTTCATGTAACATAAAAAACGATGAAACAGTAGATCGGTTAAATTAAACACAGGTTGTTTTATTTTATTATTATTATTAGACTTTATCACAGCAATTTATGCACTTTAATGAAATTATTAGCTATCACAGCAATTTATGCAATGCAAGATAAAACAAGATAATTTTAATAAATATTTTACTTTATTGTTTAATTGATAATTTTAATTTATTTGCAATTCAAGATAATTTTAAAATAATAAATTGCACGAGAATGTCAAGTTTGCAGATACTTTGTCCTGACATCTTGTGGATAAAAATTTTGTAATACACCACACGATGTATATATCTATAAAAATGAGTACCCACTCATTAAAAGGGACACCAGTGTTGCAGTTTTAGATAATTTTATACAGAAATCTTGGTAAGGGATTATTAAAAGGTATTAACGAAGAAATGTCTATGTCTAGAATACAAAACAATTTCAACAGACAAATTACAAACGTACCTGTGGTTTATTCCCTAACGTTCCTGCCAATTCATATTCCCTTGTTAGGTAGTTCAACAAGTATGCCATGAAGCTATAAATGACGTAAGCCTCGTAACATTCACGAATTGTGTCCATGTAAATAGCCGCCTTCCGAAATTTGATGGCAAACCACGTGAAAATGGATTTCAGGCCATAAAAAATAGAATGTAAATAAAGTTATATGTATTATGAAATTAAAATCATTCGATATAATAACAAAAAAAATTCAGACTTTTATATGAAAAAAAGTTTTAATGTGAAATTTAGAAATCAGTTTGCAAACGCCATGCAATTTATTTAGGCTTTTTTTCCGTACTACGGCAATATTACATATTAATAGGATTACGACTTATCTAAGGAAGCATGGATTGAAAAGGAAATACTAGTTTGCTAAAATCCATCAAGGGAATGGCGGGTATTAAATCACTAACCACTTCCTTGTATCTGGTGAGAAGGTTTGTATAGGTAGATATGTAGTCTGCATATTTTTTACCGGCCTAAAAAAACTAATGTGCAAAGACAGTCGTATAAGTTTCAATACAATTCAAATTTACACTATCCAGATTCTGAAAAAACTTGCCTGAACCCAGCGGATTAATGGGTTCTACTAAATTGAAGTTCATACACAACACACTGCAATAACTCCGGTTACCCGACGGTCGGCTCAAGGTGATTAGACAATCACCCATGTGTTAAATCCCTTGATTTTCCCATTCACGGGGATAAACATGAATATCCTATCCTCCTATCCTAAACTTACACTGTCTATTGCGTATATTGGTACCATCCATAATATTCTCATGATCGGCTTTTGCAGCTCTGGTTGTGTGAAGTAAATCAGATGGTTTAGAATGGTCCATAGTGAAATTGGAATGGTAACGATTACGAAAATACCAGCGATAAACCACGCTACAGTCAATGGTTTTGCCTGAGAAATGAAATTACCGGGATATAAGATTAAAAACACTATTTCTAAAAACTGCATTGTGTACAACAATATTTAACATTAAAACACACAGCGCCCACAGTTTGATTGGAAATACATTCTCAAAACTGTCATTGCAATGCCCTAACTTTTAAACTGCACACCAGCACCATGTTACTGTTATATTAAATATAGAAGTCCGACTGGTTAGTCTGGTGGTTTAGTGTGGCGTCTTTAAGCCGAAAGGTTGTAGGGGCGAAACTGGTCGCTAGCTAGTCGGTTGTGTCCTTGGGCAAGGCACTTAACGAACATTTTCTGAACCTAATGGATTAATGGTTTATAGGCCTAAATTGAAGGAATGTTTCAAATATACAACACACTGCAATAGCTCTGGTAACCCGACGGTGGGGGCAAGGTGATCTGACGATTGCCCCTGTGTTAACCCCTTGGTTTTCCCATTCACAGGTATAAACATGAATATTCTATCCTATCCTATAGAATCAACATCTCTTTTGGCCAATTTTTAACTCAGGATTCAAAGGATTATTTTGGTCTATTTAAATAAAGTCAAGTTTATTAAGTGAAGGGAAGAAAAAGCAACTCTGGTTAAGGGGAGTAGTGAATTGAAATATTTACATAAAAATCTTATGCAGAAGATTTATGCTAGCTCTCATTGGGTTTTACAACTGTGTCCATATTTTTTTCTAGTTTTTTTGTTTTATAATGCTTGCATTTTGCTGTACCGGTATTTAAAGAACATGTTCTTTTAATTATTGTTTTTAAAAACAGAAAATAAAAAAACATTTACCTTATCCTGGACCAAGTCCACTACTAAGAGTGGTAAAGCAACCAGCAAAATGGCAGAATATATCAGAATGACAAGTGGCCGGATCCAATATCGCCATCCTCTTAAGGTGATACGTGTTCCTAGAATAAGTTGACATGAGTTATTAAAATGAGCCGCTGGATAGTTAATTGTCTCCAGGTACTAAGTGGTAGCACCTAAACCCAGTGGATTAATGGGTTGATGTTTTCCCACCAGCGAGGATGGAAAAGTCCTTTCATTAACTCACAACTCATGTCAATTGTATACTTGGGCTATTCACTGAGCCGATATTGCTTGAATCCGCTGAACCAATGCTTAAAAAAGTATAGTAATGTCTCGAAAACACTGCAAATATAATGTCTTAAAAAATATGTCTCGAAAATAAACTATAGTTAAAAGCTCTATTTAAAAAGCACGTTTAATAGAACGCCACTATAAAAAAAAGGTTGAAAAATAGAGTCTCATGGCACTCAGATCTAGAGGTTTTACAGTATGTCTAGAAAACGGTACAAAAGTAGTCTTAAAAATTAGCCTATACTTATTAAAATGATTTGGATGTATTAGTAACAATTAGCTAGCCTTATTATCAAAAAGCACAACATAATCTTAATTCACTAAAAGCATTAATAGAAAGGTATAAAAAATTAATTTTACCTTCAGTAACAGTGTTGGTCTCCATTTTTAGTTTCTTTATTGATAAATTCTTTATGTTGTTAAAAATATCACATTTTCGGTGTTAAAATCGATAAACTGAAGACTAAAATACGTCCACCAGTTCCTCGAGATCTCGTAAAGTGAAAACACAAACAATCGTGACTACATCACGTGAGAATGACGTTACCAGCTGGTACGATTCAGCGCCCCACCAAGCGGTTCGAAATTTTGTTGTATGTTTCTCACAAGTGGCGTTGTAGAGTCGGAATTGTTGAAAACGGTTTGATTTTTTTAAAACTCTGTACGGTCGTTTGGCCGAATGGTTAACGCGACCAATACATATATAGCAATTCGATATATAAAAAACGGACCCATCATGGGAAACGAAAGCAGAGCCTGGTAACAAAAGAAGAAACATAAATTAAAAAACGTATACTATAAAAAAGGTCTTATGCGACTAGTAGGTTTATGGCTAATACCAAATGATAAATAAACCAACAAGATAAATTTTGGCTATTTTGGATATGCTTGTTATAATTTAGAAATATCTAAAATCGCTGTTTTTGACCTAAGGAAAATTTATTAGACTGTTTTTACTTTTAGAAAAATATCAATTAGACTGTCAATAAACGAACATGAATAAGACTGTCAATATACAAGTGCCTAATTTTGGTCAAAATGTAGGCCTCTTATAAAAATTGATATAAAGTAAAAACTTGTCTAATAATATGTTTCGGATGATAAAATTGTACTTTACTTTTAACACAATATAGCCTACACAATATCTATTGTATTCTTATAAACTTTACGATACACTCCTGTACTAATATGGTGTGTAAACCATAACTTTGGATACGATTTAAAGTTGTTTTTATAAAATGATAATGGGCGCGTCTTGGTTTTCTCCGAGAGCCTTTGTCGTGGAGCAATACCCAAATTGTAACGCTTTTTACCCGGACCGGAGGAATAACCATGGATCACAATTGCCGAGGCACTTGTTTTGATAAGCAGTTGCTTAGGGCAAAAGGCAAAGGCAATACAGATTTTTAATTACTTCAATTGAATCACCAACTATGCGTTTGAAGAGCCCCGTATTGTATAAAGGAATGCCTTTAGTAAGTATATATGATTGCGTGGCCTCAAAAAGTCTCAGTCAGTTTAATTTGAATACATTTTTGGTTTTAAGGTTGAGTTGAAATTTGTAGAAGCTGTAGTAATAAAATTTAAAATTTAGACCGTGGTTAGTAATTTTTCAAAGCTCATACGGCTTCAACAATGTAAGACTGTCGGTCTAACATGCAACAATATAGACGTTACCGCCTAGTAGCCTGTAGGTGGGACTAAACATGATTTAAGATACAGAATTGTAATACTACAGATATTGTAAAAGTGTGTATACGCAGTGATAGGATTCAAAATTTTAAGAACAGATTCTCTTTTGTATCCTACTTACTAACAACAGGTTCCCTAAAAGGTCTAATATCTGTAACAAAGCAAGAATCGGATCGGTGATTATCCCGACGTTCCAAGAACGGGTTCGACCGAACCCATGCGAACGTCTTGAATCCCATCACTGTATATAGGTAACAAAAATAATACTGGCTAAAATATCGCACAGGGTTATGAAGCAATGTCCGTCGGGGCCTTGTTCAATTTAGTTATCAGTTGTTTTATTGTCTTACGTTAAACAACAGCAAAATGACAACTTTAAATATTGAACTTTAAGCTTAGTCATTATTGAGAATTGTCTATTTGAGGAACCCATAAAAATCATAAAACTCGTGCCCTCCTAAAGGCTAGGTTATCTCTTTGCGTTGAGACATGCCACGCATAACGAAGCACTCGTAAATTGACATATGCGCATTTCAAAATCTTGGGCATGTTCAAACCAAGAGGCGGCGGATTTTAGTTGGTAGTTAACGTTGCAAAATCATTTAAAGAAATTTAGAATGCAAGAATTTGATCTCTTATCAGGTAGCCAGGGTTAAAAACAAAAATAAATTGATTAGTCCTTTTGAACAATCGCTTTTTAGATAACCAATATACATGAAAACTGAGACGTAAAAAAGCGATTGTGTTATTTTATTATACTATATTATTACTGATTTAAGAAAATTAATTATAATGTGCTTGCTTTCTTTACGTTAATGTAGTTAATTAGGATGGAGGAAGCATGTTTCACTTGTAATTTTTCGATAACAGCCAATACATCTTTTGTCTTGTTTTAGACTCTAAATATATACTACTTTCAAATTTTTGACAATAACTAAATCCAATTATTACATTTCCGATTTTTTTTCATTGTGTTTTAAAATGCACATTTTGGATGTACAACGACTGTATGAAACCAATCCCTATCGCGGTATGTCTATCAGTATAAATATTCCATGAGGTGCCGAAAATGAAATTCGTGCACTTTTTGCTACTGTTTTGTAACTCTCAACTTGCCCATAGTCGGATTAGAATTATTTGAGGATAAATCAAAGCACAGCGATATATGTAAGCAATGTAAGCCAGGCGTTTATTCAGTTAGTTATCAGTTGTACTGCTGTCGCCAAAGGTTAAACAAAAGAAAAGTAGAAACTCGATGTATTGAACTTTGATCTTACTTATTATTGAGAATTGTCTGTTTATGTACCCTATTAAAAACATTAGGCCATACAAAGGGAATTAACCAGTTTTTCCACACAAAAAAAAACAGCGTATAAATCTTTCAATGTGGACTTTCCAGCCGCCATGCTATAAATTACCCAGCAGTCATTTCAAATTTCGACGAAAACGCAATTCCAATTACATGGTTCCGTTTTTCGCTCTTTCGGCGTTCGGAAGTGCACATTTTCCTGGTTTAACACGCTTGAACAAGACCTATCCCACTCGCGGCTTTCGACTCGTCAAAAAATTGACTTTTAAAACGTATTTTACTCAGAGGATCGACTTGTGACGGCGGCGGGCACTTGTGTAATTGTTATCCTGGATATTTACGAAGTGGGCTAGACGGACGTGCCAACCTCGCGCACGAAATCAAAAACACCTATTAGGCCTACATACTGTGCGATAGGCGTCCTTGAGTGCAGGCGAATCTGGAAATTAGAGCACTTAGAGTCATAATTAAATTTCAGACAGGCAGCATTTACAGTCTGTCTTACCATTCTATTGTCGCATATTTGTGTAATAGCAGTTAAACCCATGTACACTGCAGGGAAATTAGAGTGCGGTGTATTAAGTTTAAGTTGCTCGATGACCCGATCAGCGATAAAACGGAAAGGTACTTGCCTCGATTGTCAAGGAATATGTCCTTGTGTGTCATAATACTTATGTTTATCCACGGTGGTGGTAAAGCATAGGGTAACGTGACAACTTTAGATATCTAATAGAACAGCACGCACCCTGAGTTCAGTTACCAGAGGTAGTGCATTATGTGTGTGTTGTTTATGATAAAGTTAAAAAGTTGCGTTGGATTTGTTTTTGCGTAAACTGCTAATCCACCAATCCGCAGTTTACTGCTTTGTACAAACGGAAAGACACGTTTTTTTTTAAACCATGATGGTATCGTTTTATACTTGGACCGTTTTTATATATTGTAGTCGGTATATGAATCGGTCGCGTTAACCCAAACGAGCGTACCGATCTACAAGTAAGTATTTTACCAGCAAGTTTTATTTCTAAATCAGTTTCATACTATTCCTGGGAAACTGCAGTTTGTGGTCTATGTCTATTTTCCTATATTCCTGGTCCCGGCACAAACGTGGCCATACTACTGTATTGTATTTCTATTGTAGTTTATAATCCAGTTCGAAAAGTGCAACACATTGCAGGCGGTTTATGGTAGGATGTACACGAGTAAACCTGACGACAAGTTCTTTTACGCGGTGAAATCGTTGAGGAGTTATCTCACGATTCCGTGTTTGAATCTTTCAACGATGACCTGGTCACTCGACAGAATACAAATGACGTCATCGATCCGCGTGCTTATGGCACCACGTTGAATAAAATAAACAAAATAAATGCGCGTTAAGTAAATGTGAATTAACAGGTTAAAATTCAAATCTGACAACTATGTCAATAACGCTACTGTTTATCCAACCGATTATAATGAGGGAATAGAAAAACAAACGCAATCAAAATAACAAATAAGTTTGATATGGTGTGTTTTCGATCGCGATGGCATTCAGCAGATGACGAAATCATTCATCAATTTGCTCATCAATGTGGAGACTTGATTCTCTCCCACGCGTTTAGTAATCGAAAAACGACGCTGAGAGTGTAATAACGGCCTGCTAGCATAACATTAGATGAACAGCTTGAATAAGCAGCGTCGACATGAAAGGCACTAAAGCAACAAGCAACGGGTGGCAAAAGAAAAACAGAAAAAGGCGGACTGACCCGTCGACTGTGTTGTACTACAGAGCGTAGTTGAAACCCTTGGTTACTGTTGGCAGTTTTGTTGTTACAGCTCTAAACATGTGTACATTAAAAGCTTACATCCTACTCGAGGGTTTAGAAGGCAAACAAAGGAGTTTAGACCGCAAGTGTGCGGACAGAAAAATTAGATTTGTCGTGATTTAAAAAAGGAAAATATTATAATTCAATTCCGGCAATGTGAAATTATAAAGAATTATGAGAGATATGGTTTAAATTTATATTACGACTAGTTGTTTGCTTTTACGGTAATTATTTAAGTGTTGTAACCCGGCTTTTGGCAATGCTTCGTATTGCTGATCGCCGCAACAGTTTATTTATTCATACAGATTAGGGCACGTGGGCAAGTGGATCAGATACGCAGGTGAATATCCTAGTTTGTTATCGAGCGTGCTCTAGATCGGGTGAAAGCAAATACGACTGGTTCCGAAAAAACGATAAGATTAGGGAAGTGTACGCCAGTGCAAATTAGTTTGTTGTCAAGCGTCCGGTGGTTTAATTATTAGTAGTAGATTAGGCAAGGGCAACGACATTGCTTTCACTGAACTTACTCGTTTCGCATTTGAAAGAGATTTATAAGAGAATTAAAAGCGTTTTTACTCTTTGCAGCTTTTTTGCAAGGTTCGTTTTTAAATAATTGAGGTAAGGAAGTAGGGTTTTTGACCAGGATGGCACTGGGCCAAGATTATAGCTATTTCCCCCAATTTAAAATACGATTCCCTACTTCCCGCCTTTTAATGTTATCCAGAAATACAGTTATAGCATGTTGGCATAGTGCGCTAGTTGCTTTTATAGGTAACCGACTATCATCGTAATTTTCATCGTAAATATGTTTAAACTTGGGCATTTTAAGGTTTAAATGCATCCGCATTGCAATTTTTACGCCTTTACTGCCATGTTAATGAACGCAGTTAGTCTTTGATGGTCTAATTATACTAACCCAGTCGTCTGGCCGCGAATGTCGCGTCATAATCACTGCAATTGTGACGTGGGTGCAACAACCTTGCGATGGAACAATGCTTTATTGTTACCTCATACGTGCAGATTTGCATCCGTCATAATCATTGCAGTGACGTAACAATGGACTGCAAATTAAAACGACAATTTGATTGTTTAGTAGTTGGGTACAAAAACATCTCTAGATGCATTGTGTTATAGATGTGCAGCTGACTCTTTGACTCTCTTTGGTCTTTCGCTGCATCCTTTGCTGTACATTACTGAGCATTAATATATTGTAGTTTTTTGTTGAATTCTAATGTCAGCATAAATTTAAAATTACCTTGAAACTTAAAACTTAAACTCATAGATGAGTAAAGAAATATCCAAATGCAGTACTTGTTAACAATTTTATATATTTACAAATTGTCGATTACTGTAAAAGGAAATTGTACTAAAACGTTGAAATACTCTTTGAAAAGTTCCCTGCAAAAGTACAATTAATATAGATTATATCTTACATGTCATCGCTTTACGAGTTCTAGTAAGACAAACGATATTTGAGCAAACACCAAATATAAGTTAGACACTAAGTAACCAGTCGCCCGCTCTAATTAAAGATTAGGCTGCATTTCATTGCTCCTTATCTAATTTTATATAGTTAAAATTCAGTTATAATTAAATGTTGATTTCTTTGCACACAGCAGGCTATAGTGCCGACTGTATCGGCTAAATTAGTTTGTTTATTATGGAACCGTCGACCTTGCTGAACTTAGATTACCTCGCCGTCAGTTCAACTGTTCTATCTACCTCGTACGAAACCAACGTCGATTCCGGCACAGAAACTGGATCGCACAGGAGCCCGAGCGATTCCGAAGGATTTGACGGGAAATACGAGTTCGGATCCCCCCGGAAAGAAAACAAGTTCCCCGACATGAAATCTACCTCAAACCAAGTACCTCCGCCCCCTCCCTTGCCCCCTCTTTTAAGGGGAGTCCCCCCGCCCCCAAATGCACCTCCTGCTCCCCCAATGCTAGTGCAGTATTCAAAATTTGGGACAAAGTTTGACTACGACACAAAAGATAGTAAAAAGCGCTTAAGAAGGTAAATTTAAAGGTTATCGTTTTCAAGACTGTTTAAACCCACTTGTAACATTCCGTTTGTCCCGCGAAACACCTTAAAACAAATTAAAACTCACCTAGAGATTTTGCAGAAAATATGCCTGTAATCTACGTGGATCATTTATTTGTATGCCTGTAAAACTGCAAAATCATTTTATCGCGTAACTTTCAATTTGATTTTTTCACAATTATGGTTCTGAAGTTTTCTCCGTGGTTTCCAGGTTAAACTGGCAAAAGATCCCGGATCGCCAAATCAACCAGGACGGCGCCACTAACATATGGATGGAAAGCAAGGGGGGAATCACCGTAGATTTTAGCGCAATCGACGACCTTTTTGCAGTGGAAGAAAAGACCCCTCGACGAAAGTCCCCGCGACCCTTCACCCCTAACCCAGATTCCGACTCGTCTAACCCCGACGATGCGAAACCGGGAACGGTGGGTTTCTGTTTCATATACGTTGGGATTTAGTTCTTTTCACCCTAATATTAGGGGTTGGTTGAAAAGCGGGTACTGTGTTTTATAAAATTTGCAAATTGCTGAACTTTAGTTTGGTCCAAAGGCTATAAAAATCTATGCAAACTTTTTAAATGATTTAAGATGAAAGTATTTATCTAGATACGTGTGTACGGTCGTGTCGAATACGTAGAGTTTGATATTTTTACTGTGTGCCCAGAGTAATCGGACGATTGTCCCTGTTTCGAAACAGCTGTCTTTATTTTCCCACCAATAAGGATAAAAGTGACCGTCAAATCTTTAAAAAAGGAAAAGATTATTATAAGAAAGCTCGGTTTGTGGCCCTAAGCGGTTGGATAACAGACGTCCCTCTCGTATACCTCGTATGTACGGCCAACAGGATATGGCTGTATTTCCAACCGATACGCTCAGGGTCGAGATGCAGCCGACTGCATTGACACGGAAACGACCACACTTTCCGATTACAAAGCTCCTTTGTGTGACGTGATGTCGTCGCTGCTGTACACAATTAGTAGAAGGACTGACACCGTAAAAAGCTTTTACGGAGCTTCATTCTAAACCTTTGAAAGCGTCAAGTCTATTATTAGATCGAACGCGGCATTGTTTATATAAAAATGGAACAGTGAATGCGGCGTAAAGGCGTCAAAGATGAATAAAACACCAATTTGTAATTTCCCCTACAGACGTTTTAGGCGAACGCACAACATTAGTCATAGTTTTAAGAGCTTTAATGTTATAGAATTCTTAACAAACCTTAATTGCTTTATACACAGTAATATATTTATCTAGTTTCATGAAACAGATCTGTTCATCCACATTAATCGTGTGTATTACATTCATACATACATTATAGTATAAACTTTTAAGACATATTTAAAATGGAAATAAGTTTATTTCCATATTCTGCAACCGTTTACACTTCACGCATCTTTTTTAAATATCCAGGTTACTTAAACATAGTGCATAAATAAATATATATATACCTTATGTATTGTGGTATATTACGATCATGCATATTCAAAGCAAATACCATTTCCCCATTTATAAAAACATTTATTAGATAGGTTACCGCTTTAAGGCCTTTGTCTATGCTTTGAGCTTTTGGATATGCATTTTTCCCTATTTGTAGTGAAATTTTCGTACATGGCAGATATAGGTTAACGTTTCTAGGCCTTCGGGTATGTTTTGTACTTTTGAATATGCATTCCCCTATTTATAATATTAGTTTCGTACATGGTAGATAGGCTACCATTTCAAGGCCTTTGAATATACTCAATGCTGTTTTTGTTTACACCCTAAATGCACTATTACTTCCCACGAATTTCAATTATATTTCTCAACACTTTAGAAGTGTACTTGTAATTCGAAGTGGGTGTTCTTGCGTCCATGGACTCTGTATAGCCTTCAAGTGATGCCGTCGTATTTTTAAAAACAAAATAATGGTACTAAAATAGTCCCCTTTTAAATCCCCCTAAATAATGGTACTTCACATACTCACCCTCAAAATAAAACGTAATTCATTGTATATTCGTAAAAAGCATGAATTACTAATTCGTTTGTGTTATGGCTTCTTATTAAACATTTTTTATGAGTTAAAAACGTATTATTAAACACTTTGTTTCCGTTAAAATGACCAGACAAATTACATTAACTCGATGTATATAAATTTAATATGAACAGATTTTTTTCGTAAACATGGCTTGAGTTACTATACAAATCTAAATTAACTAAAGAAACGCATTGGTCAACACGCAATTATTGTAGGGATTAACGCCTAGTTGTATAATTGTCGGTTTTCGTGGTTTGTAAGGTCACACACTTTGTTAGGGTGGTCCTTCGAAAGCAAACACTCGAGTTTTGTTTTTAAACTGAAGTGCGTTTCGGCTTAGCACATGGCCACGTTATAGGCGTGCTCGAATGCTTCGTTGATTACGAATGGACTCGAAGGCTTGATTTTTTAGATCAAGATCGAAAATTGACGTTTCGACTACTTTTTTTTTATTTTTAAAGGTTATTTTTTGGGCGTGTATTTAAAAAAGATTTAAACCATCCCATTAATGGAATTCGGTTTAAGTTTTTCACACATTTACACTGTTATTGTCAGTACGCATATTTTGTTTTTAGTTGAAAACCAAAATCAATAAACCAAATTTTAATTTGCTTCTCATTATTTTTCTGTTGCGCAGTATAGATACAAAAGCCAAACAAAACGTATAACAATAAGGGTAATCTTAACTGGTTATTATTAACTTTATATTTTGCATAAATATCTTTAAATAAACCTTATACTTCTTATATTGATGGCATATTGTTTTTTTACTTATACTTCATAAAATACGATTTTGACTTCATTTTTTTGCTAGGGCTAGAGTTCTATGCATTATATGTCTCTATAATTTTCTTCCCTTGCAGATTTCCCTTATAGACTCGAAACGAAGTTTGAACGTGAATATTTTCCTCCGGCAGTTCAAAAGGTGAGAAGTCGTTCTGCTGAATTTACCACGAACTAAACAATCGCAACGTCATAAACTACAAATTTTAACGCTTGTCCAGTCATTGTTGTTTTGGGGGGCCGGCGTTATCCAGCATGCAATTACGTCGGGCTTTCCCATATAATGATAGCCTTTGTACAATACAACCGACTTGTAATCTGCAAACGCCGCTATTTATCACTTTATTTGTTATAATTTCATTTGCGGAAAACTTGACACGTTGACAAACGCTTCATTTGCGGAAAACGGACACGTTTTGTTTAAAAACAAGTGAAGGCTTATCGACGCAACGTTCTTACCAGGATGGCTATTTGCTATTTTTGCCAAAGGTTTTGCTGCAAAGGCCATTTTCATTGTGATAATGCAATCAAAAGCAACGTAGCCTACAACTTGCTTTTATATAGGGTTTTGTAGACCATTTCCGCTACTTTTTCGATTAGAACGGTGGTTTTATTTTTTATTCATTACGTAATTCAACCTTAATGAACTGGCCATTGATATCTTGCTTACCTTTTGTTTAAATGGTAGCAGCATTCGGTTACCATTTAGTGATAGGATGTTTTCAATATCGGGTTAACTGATTATTATACCAAAGGCAGCTTTTAACTGACGGCGAATTTAATTACAAAACAGAAGGAAAAAATATACAATAAAGCAACCAAGTCATTTTTAATAATATATGTGTCTAATATTGTATCACATGGTATTAGTTTCCACCAAAAGTTCAGCAGCGCCGATATATTTTAGAAGTCATGCAATAAAAAGTAGTTAAATGAATTATTTGTGACTGGAATTTACCAAACCAGTTCAGGTATGTGGTATGCTGCGCGTCACTTTTTATACACCCACATTAATGTAATTGGCATACGTTGTCATAGATTGCAATTAATTATGATTATTTTTGCTCAAACCGTGACGAGGTCTGTTTTTGTATGCTGTGTATACGGGAGTCTGTCGCGTTTACTCGCTAAGCTAACCAACTTCCCTTGTTTTGCAAATTCCACAATGGAACTAACCAAGTAGGCATTGGCGCCATACGTGTTGCTTTATACAAAAAAATCCGCGTTTACTTTCAATCTGTACCACTGGATTAAATTACGACACGACCCGTGCCTTGTGAAACGCCTAATTACGTCATTTATCGCGTCACAATGGGACGATTATGACATAACGCAGGTGTGTAGGTAGCATCACATTGAAGTGCTCACCGAACAATTATCTACTTGTTTCGTATGGTTTACGTTACGTCAAACGTTTGTTTTTAAACTTTTCTAAAACTGAACACCTGAATTTAACCAAACTTATTTTCTATTTCAATAAGTTTGTGTCTATGTTTGGTTTAAGTATTAGGCATTTACACAATCACCCAACTTTAGGCAAAATGGTAATTTTAACAAACTAATTTAAAGGTTTGAGTGTCCGTAACCTGTGGTTAAGACGTTTGTGCGTCATAGAAAGCTTTGTTTTTGTATAATTGCACGACTAACCTAGCATTTTAAGATTTTCTCACTAGTTTTGCAGCGGTTCAATTGCAAATATATATAGAGATGTAATATATTGTTTTGTGTAAAAAAGTTACACAACGCACCCTGAATTACTGAAACTAACACAACACAATCATTATGTCAAATCCCAGTGGTTTAATTCAAACAAAATTTAATGCAAACTGCAGGCTTAAAAAACGGTTGGGCTTCCCTCTTTTAATGTTGTCCGTTTAATTCCGAAATCCGTTCAATTGAACCTCGCCTAAGTTAAATTTCCGAGTAAAACAACTGTTGGTAGAGCCTTTGAAAATGTGTGTCACATGAACCACTTTATACAACATCAGCTTTGATAAGACCGCGTATTAACGCACATCACTTTGATCTTTCAGAATTCGCTTAAAATTCCATAATCGAATTCCCGGATTCTTACGTAACAATATACGACTTCAAAGTACGGGTATTGTTGAGACATAATTCGCTTAGTACAAACCACTAACCGTGGATTAGCAGCTATAACATGCCAGCAAGATAACAGGCCACCGACATTACCTCCTTACGTGGTATGGCAACTAAGATTACCGATGCTTACTCCCGTATCATTCGTCGACATTAATATCTATTATCTATCATCTTATTATACCACTATGCATATTTACACATAGGTTTAAACAGTGTTTAGTATTTGCTATCTAAAGCAGACGTGCTGGTGTAATGTTAAATGCTTAAACCCTTTGCTAAGCTTAAAGCATTTGGCTACAATGCGAAATTTTTCAGTAGTTGACAGTTGTCACAACATCACAACAATTCTGCTTTTGCTAGATAAATTTAATTGTATGTGAAAATAAGGCGTTCCGTACGAAAGGTAGTCTGTTTGCTTAACTTAGGCACATGTAAATCTACACGAATTTTAAAATCCTTTGATGACGAGGCTTATGGGATTTGATTGTCCAGGTGACACCCTGAAAGGGCTTGACCGAACTTTTGTCCACAGTGAGGACCGTATCTTTTAAACAGTCGTTATTGGTCACTATGTTTAGATCTCGGTGTCCTTATAGAAATTCTGTTTGTATGAACAGTTGCGAGCTCAATGTGTCCACAGTTTTATTTCGGATATCCATGTTGTTTCAAGCGACCTCCCGATTATTGCGTCATAATAGATCGCGTGCGACGCGAAATGATAGATGTTATTTACCCGAAGTTAATCCGAGGATATTGCCTTCTGGGTTTAAGTGGGAATGCGAGATTATGCAGTTGCGAGTGAAAGCCACATCTTCATAGTTTATCAAGCAAACGTCTATCAGTCCGCAACATCAACCACCTTGTGTTTCTATAATTAACCAATTCACTAAAGAAAACACATCACAAATTTCGGCTTAAAATACTTGGCATTTTATGGGTTTAGATTAAGTTAAAAGCCGAGAGTTAAACTTTTTTGCGTTTATCTTGAACTTTTTCGTTTTTAATAAACACTGCAAAATTGTGTGAGCCAATCAATCAAATTAAAGCATATCGCGTGCGTAAACCTAGGACGTTGACCTAAATTGTTCTGCTCGTGCTATCAAAGTCAAAATTTGACTTGCCATATTTTATCCAAATGATTAATGGTTTGCATAGAATTCTCCAACTTGGTTTGGAGTTACCAGTCTTCGTGGTTACATTTAATTGGAATTCAGGTTTATTAAATTAAATTGGATATTGTCATTACTGCCAGAGAACATAAACATATGTTCATGCTGACCAACTCGCCCGGACGAGTTTTATCAGTTATTTACACAATGTTTAATGCTACGCTTCAGACAATATCCGTTTACCACGGGATATTCTTGTAAGACGCTATTTGTATTTTGATAGCAAAACTGGCCAATATGTATGTTTGTTTGCACTGATATTCTGAAATACATGGGAAAGTTACAATACTTCACGTATTCGACTTTTTTAAATGCGACCAACCGCCTGTCGTATAATTGATTTGGTGTTTGTTTAATTTATGTTTTCAGCAGTGAAACAGTAAAAGACACAAGAATCCCCGTTCCTTTTAATTATTTCTTCAAATATCAAACCCAATAGCATATACACGTTATTAAACCAAAGCTCTTTATGTAGAAAGTTAATTACCGCTTTAATCTACCCTTTGTACGTTCATTTTTTGATAAATACACAATTTGTGCATTTTCGATAAAAAATAATTTTAGCGCAGATTAGGCCGAAAAAAACATGGGAAAAATACGTTTCAGGATGTTTTACTTGAACCATAAAATTGCAATTTCCATTCGTAATCTAAGCTTGTAGTTGTTAAAAGTAGCGAATTGTTCGTTGGAAATCTTTGGAATCCGTTCTGAAAAGCTCCTGCTGTTCTGAGGTCGTTTGTTGCCAGGGGATTACCGGTGTTCGAGATCGACGGTTGTGAAATTCTGTCGAAAATGTCGCCTGTTGTGCAGCGGAGCGTGAACGCCGTATTGAAATCATTCAGGCGAAAATTATGTGCGCAATTTGCGAGGGAATAATCATGAATTAATTAATAAGGTTGCGTTACTGACCAAGTTGAACATGTTGGTGAAATGTTTCATGCAATCACCACGGTAGATTTATAACGGATACGAATACATAGTTTAAAAGTGAATCACGCCTCTTGTTGGAGGCACTGTAGACTCACTTTTATGACAGTAAGAATTTGAATTGGGGCATAGGAATGTGTACAGACTTTTGCTAAGAGTTTTTTTGCCAATTTTACAAACGGATAAACTAGTTTTGTCGTGAAAATGGTTGCCACCTGTAACTGTAACACATTCAGGCTTTATTTATGCTAGCGAGCAGTATGCGTTGGTGCTTTAAAATAGTACATGTTACCAAACCTCCCAAATGAAATATTTTGCTGATTGATTGGCGGATGCTTCTGACAAGTATCTTTTAAGCACGTTTGCTACTCCCCAGTTGGATCAAAACTTACAAAAACAGATAAGACGTCGACATACTCCCAACAAAGAAATTGCTGATAGAGATAGACCAAGTCGATGTTTTTGTTTAAATTTAATACCAGGATTATAGTAATATTGTTTATTTTGGCGGTTCATGCATTTCCCGTGGTCGGACAGTTTGAAATACTTTACTCGTTGTCATGTAGAGTAATTAAAATATATACAGTAAAACACTATACGAAAACTAGTTGCAGTATATACGAAAAACTAGTTGCAGACAACACTATACGAAAACTAGTTGCAGACAACAGTTGGCATAAAGATTGTCAATTTATTCAGTAAAAACCCAATCACCAAAACGATCGGCAAGTTAAGCTGATGTGATTTGTGTTCTGTTCTGCAGCGTCAGTGGTCGCGCCATGTCCGTCGGTACAGTTTGTTTGCTTGAAATCGTTTATCAAAGTTTGCACTGTAATAAACGTGTTTTAATCAATCAGCACGACATAGTTACCTTCAACTTTTTAGTTTTTGAGTTTTTAGCAACCCACAATTGGTTACAAATGCATTTTTCAAAAGGTATGTTAGCCTTATGGCGTACAACCTATAGATTTATTTCTGCAAAAATGAATTTATTGACGTTTTTGCCTTCGCCTGTGGCATGTTTAGACGTGTCTTTTTGTTAATATCTTACAAGTCTTACGTTAGGCAGCTATTACATTTGCTACAGTCCTTTTATGACCTTGAGCGAGATGCGATACTTCTGGATCACAGATTACACGTTAAGGTCAATTGGAAAGGCGATATATTTTCAATGTTCAAATTCCAAGCATGACTTGTGACGTGATGAAGTGTGTACTGAGTCTGCGGCTTGCATTGTCCGGACCACTTGGCCCATAATTTAAATTATATTACGTTATTTAGGTCTTTATGATCTATTTGCTTTCTGTATTCTATTCGTACGCTGAATACATGTAGTTTGGTTACCGGCTAAACAAGAAATAAATATTGTTATAGACAGTGTTAAGGAATGTCTTTTATTATTTAAAAATCGACTTAATTACTGGGCATATACAGTATTCGATTTTTCTCTTGGTTTCACAATAAACACCAGTCTGTTCGTTATCACATGAAACTAAAATATTTAATTTCCAGGTCCCCTTCTGTTTTATCCGAATCAATCAAGCAATGCGACGTTTCCTTTATGAACTCGGAAAAACTCCGAGCTCTTCGAAAACTGTTACCGGAAAAAGAAGAAATTAAAATTTTAAAAGGTTAGTTCCATTTCGTGTGATTTTAGGGTCGTTTTCTCGTTTAGACGTCCATTATTGCACGGGATAATAATTTGAAGAGGTCAAATGCAATGTTTTTTAAAACAAATTATCTCATTGCATGTATGTGATAATTATTATCTTTAGGGCGTCTCTATTTTTGTGATTTTTTTACCACTAAACAACTTGGTTTGCAACATTCCTTTTGTAAAGAAGCAACTCTTCCAACTGGGTTTAACTTTAACCAGAGTTAGCCACGCAGGGTCTCGAATACCAATACAAAAACTGTTAATACAGATTTAACCTATTCGAGAAATGTATTTTGGTTAAATATGCTTAAAAGAGACCCTGAAAGACAAATCCTGGCCTGACATTCGTCCCAGTCTTGACCCCTTTCAATGTGAAAAGTTTCCCTCCTTCCTCGGTTTTCTTTTATCCCGCTGTCACTAGTAAGTGGTGAAGCGTTTTAATAAGGCTCCTCAACAACAAGTTTGTATTTTTAAATATTCCAGAATTCAAAGGCAATATTGAGTTATTGGACACCGCGGAGAGGTTCTTTGTCCACGTCATAAACGTGCCTTATTACGTCATAAGAATCGACGCGATGTTGCTTCGTGAAGAATTCGACCACGCAATGTCGCAGGTGGAGCAATCAATCGCGGTGCTGCAACGTGCAATTAGAGGTACGCGTTTGAAATATCCACGCCCGCTGTCACATCTAATATGCACGTGTGAGAATACCTGTGATCTGATCTTCCAGCAAAACATGTTAGAATGTTCCCATTTGTGGGAGAAGTGAGTTTTTCTCCAATATTTAACCTCACCACAGTGACACATTCAATTGATTGGAGTGGTTACGGAGAAAGTTTTTTGGTATATTCAATTTGTTTTTTTTACTATGCTTGAATTTAAGACAGTTTGTCTTGCCTCTATTCATGTCCTCTATGTATTATCACATAAACAATTTGGATCGTAATGCAAGGAGTGATACAATATCGTATGTTAACTTGTGTATTTTAAGATGTCAGATAGAAAACAATTAAGGCTATTTTTGAAATTGATCAAAAGAAACTAAGTCCTATTATTCTAAACTGGGTGCAATAATACTTGTTTATTTACAGAACTTCGCCAATGCTTCGCCCTCCCCACTATTCTACACTTAGTGTTGCAAGCTGGGAATTACTTGAACCGTGGGGCAGCTTTTGGAAACGCTGTTGGTTTTCGTCTGGCATCACTGAAAACATTGACAGACACAAAGGCAAATAAGCCAGGGATGACGTTGATGCATTACGTTGCAATGGTAGGTTTAGGCGACTGTTTTTTGTCCATGTCTTTGACTTTTTAAAGCTTGATTTTCTTATGCAATGGTAAATTGCGAATCTCTTCATCTTTAGTTCACTAGCATGTTTTTCGTTCCTGATTAGTGTGTAAACAGGGTACCGGGCAAGTCCAGTGGTCAGTGCACAAATAGTAGTTTCTTTCGGTAAATTTCAAAAATAGCCTGCTGGTCAGTGCACAAATAGCACTACTTTGTTGTATAAAGTTGATATTATATCTGACTTTTCGATTCTGCTCATTATCGCCTATGTTTTAATACATAGCGCGTAAAAATAAAAGTTTTTTTTTAATTTTGTAACTGGATTTATCCCTTCAGGAACTGGCAAAACACGACCAGGATATGGTAAACTGGACGCAGGAATTACCAAGTGTCGGCAAAGCTTCTAGGATTTCTGACGAAGAGGTGCGATTGGAGATTTCTATTTTCAACGGCCGCGTGATGTCACTAAAGAACAAAGTGGAAACTGAAGCGGACGACGAACTGCGAGAAAACGTGAAAGAATTTTTAAAGGTGATGCGTGATTTATATGAGATACAAATTGTTTAATCATCGGACAATGGTTGATGTTTATCTTGTCACCATTAAATTGTCCACAGTCCTACTATATTACTCCAGAATATTGTAAGTACGATATTTATATTTTACCCCCGTGAATGAAAAAAAATAAGCCAAAGGTTGGTTTCGATATAACAACTCTTCGATTTAAGATGAAGCACTAACCAACTGAGCTACTGAGTGGGAAAACGGGCTACTAATCCGATTTTAGCCCATATCGTACTGCTGCGGATCTGATATATTTTTATTATTTTTAATGGAATTCTTCTCTGGCTTAATTAATAATCAAACAATGGTTTCATTTTGTCAATCTTCAGACCGCCGAAGAGCGTCTAAACTCGACAAAGGCTCAAGAGCAGCACCTAACGGAACAGTCAAATGAGCTGGCAATATACTTGTGCGAACAGAAAGGGAAGTTTTCATTGAATGGATGTTTCCAAATCGTTTCTGAGTTTCGGAATAAATTCGTAAAATGCGCTGAAGAGAATCTGAAACGAGAGAAAGAAAGCAAACGAAAGTAAGAAAATTATTATTTTTCAGTATAGCACGTATCGTCATTGTATTCAAAAACAAAAGCATAACAACAGCCAATATTTTTTAAATGTGATATTCTCGGAAAATGGCTACATTTAATGTATTTTAGTCAACATCGTATTATAAAATTCCCTTTCCAGTTATAACTTTTTAAAATTTATTTATTTTTAGAAAATTATTCATTTTTAGGAAATGTAGATAATGCATAAATGTTAAATTTACTGTCTATTACATTTCTGCTGAGAACTGGATAGATATCCACGAAAAGTGCTTTAAATTTTCCCTGTTTTCAAAATATAACTGCGGTAAAAAATCAATTGGGTTTAAACCTACTATAGTAGTTTCCCATCAAAATATTTTTTATTTAAATTAATAAGTTAAATTTATGAAATTATTTTTTTTCAAATCTTCGACGTTTTTACAGGAATTCCACAGAAAAGTACGGGCAAACAAACAACAACAACAATAATAACAACAACAACAACATCAACAAATCTTACAGTGTTACAAACATTGACGGTAAAATTGCGGAGGAAAATGCAAAGAATTCTGATGAGAATTCCAAAAACCCTTTCCGTCGAAGTTACTCCCTCGCCACGCCGCATCAGCGTTATAGAGGCTCTCGGTCGTCCAGCAACCTGTCTGGTGACGTCTCACCTACTTCGCCATCTCGGTTGCAGAGATACGACGCTTCGAATTTGCGGAGGACTTCTTTAGCTAAACCAGACGTAAATGAGATCGCTAAGTTGTACCAAGCACAGTTTACAAATGGCGAAAACGAAGTAAAAGATGGAGTGAAAGAGGCGTGGCCTGAATGCCAATCAAAATCAGAATCGACCAATCAAACGCCGAAAAGTTTGAATGAAAGATTAAGGTCTTTCGGGTCATCTCCCAACACCAGATCAGAACCGGATCTGGAAGTTACGACTTCATTTTCACGGAGGAGAAGATTAGGATCGCTGAGGACTCATTCTCTCCACGGAAGAGTTGGTGATGAGGATGGAGACGAGCTAGTCCATCATCTCCGAGCCTCCCAGCAGGCGGAAAAGGAAGACTTGGAGGAATCTATGGAACAATTTGTCAGTCGAGAACGGAGCCGGATTTTAGAACGGACTCAACTCCGTAGATCCTACCGAAGAGACCGTAAAGACCTTCCTTCAAGGGATGACGAAAGTGACGGCGACGTTATAACTGACACCATCCCAGCGCCTGACGGACGAAGAAGGTCGTGGCGGCAGAGACGCTCGCCGCTTGCGTCACAATCAACGTCGAGTCTAGAACAATCCGACGTCTTCGTTCCGCCGACGGAAACGCGGAGGCAGTCGGTGGACGGCGAAAGCGCGGCTGACGACACAAGACCACGTCGTCACGACGATATTCGAGAACGAATACGGAAATACAAAACAGCGACCTCCTTCGAGGACAACTCGCTTCCAGATCGAAGGCTGAGCACCGGTTCAGGCATCAGCAGGAAAGGTTAGTTTGTCTATTTGACATTTTGACTCTTAATTAGCGCTTTTTAAATACCATCTTGGTTGTTTTGCACAAAAATATATTAAACGGGTGAATTAATTTACAGAAATATATTAAATTTGCACAGAAATATATTAAACGGGTCAATTTCCAAAATTTTACCATGTTAGATTATTCAGGGCAATTGATATACATTGTCTGTCAGGTTTTCTAATTCATAGCAAGTCGGACTGACAGAAAAACAAATAAAATTTGACTTACATGGTGAAAAGCATCTAATTATGTTCGTTTATAATTAGAATTTTAAGTCGGGTGAAACTGTACAACGAAATTCTGTTTCAGAATCCACCGGGTCCAGCTGCGATTCCTCTCAAGTCTCCATTTCCGAGGAATCCCTCGACAATCAGCCAAGAAGACGCTTGAATCGCCGACGCACGGTTGGCGGAGATAATGATTCTCAAATCTTTGATCAACAATCCGAATTAAAACAATTGCCAGAAGAAGCAAGTAATGTCACTCTTGTCGACAGCGGTTTGAAAGGAGATGATGTTAAGCCTGATGTAAATGAAACAGCTACTCCAAAGCAAAACATAGAACCAGTCGCCGTTGAAGAAGTAATTGTACCTGTTGTAGAAAGTGACGTAACGGCTGCGGAACCTGAAAGTAACAGCGATCATGACGTAGTGAAAGTAGTTGAACCAATAACAGATAATAATGAAAGTACTGCTGAAGTCGATGCTGAGAAAATTGTGCTTGAAAAGCAGAAGATTCCTGCAAAGCCTCGTGGTATTCCTCAAATGCGGAGGAGCAATCTTCCGAAGCCCGGTCGATCTACTCTCACTTCACCAGGAAAAACGTGGAATAAAAATGTGAAAACTGCTCGTTCGCGGGACTCCTCGCCAGCGCCGTGTAGTGGAAGTAAAACAAAAGTTCCATTGAACACCAGGGCGGCGTCGCTGTCCCCAACAAGAAGATTACGAACACCGGTGACCGAAATTCAAAGTGTTATTCAGAAACTTCAAAAGAGTGCTTCAGATAAAAATAGTGACAATACAAGTGTGGACAGATTGATAGTACCAGTTGTTGTCGTTTCTGACGTGGATGATTTACAAATTAATGACGAGAAATCCCTAGATTCGGAATCAATAATACCGAGGCAAAGATCTTCATCTACCAACAGTTCGCCGACAAGGGTACAGTCCAGACCGGCGTCTAGGTCTTCTGGACTTGTTACTCCAAGTACTCAAACGAACAACACCATGAACCGAGCAGCCAGGCTGCGTCAAAACAAATCCCAGCAATCTAACATAAGTGTCAAGCCAGCTTCTAGATTTTCGTCGCCTGTTAAATCAAACCCCAATACAAAAGACATTCCGAAAAAAGCATCAATTAAAGCACCCACCGTTAGACAACCGGTAAAACAAAAAGCAGTGGCAGCAAAAGTTGCTAAACCAACTGAAACAAAGAAGAATGTCTCAAATTTAAAATCCCCAAGGACTGTGACTCCCAAAACACCTAAAAGCATAAACGTTAAATCAACTCCGACAAGGTTGAAACCGAAAAGTGTGTTACCAATGAAAGAAACCAACTTATCCGATAACTTAGATGCTAATGCACAGCCAAACGGTGCAGCTGCTCATACCGGTGTGCAAATGAACAGGGCTGCCCGTTTGCGACTGCTCAAGAAAAACAACGAAGCTAAAAACTGTCCAAAATTTAAGTAATTGCTGGTACCATATAATTTTTTTTTTTAATTGAGAATTTGAAAAGAAAAATATGCCGTAAAGTAATAAAAACTCTTCTAGTATACTAGAGATTTAGTTTATAATAGAATAACAATCAGAATGTTTTCGTCTTATTTTTAAACCATTTTCGTTTTTATAGACATTAGAATGATACATTCTTGTGCATGTGCTTTATAGTCTTTATTAGTTTAAGCAATTTTCCTTTTCCACTACTCGTTATGCAATTGCACTCCTTTACAAGTTATTTCAAATCCCTTTCTGTTTTTGAATGCTGTAGCTACTGCTGTATTTCTTTGATATAGCCTTCTGGGAAAACGTACAAACGTGCTAGCAAGTCAGCATTTTCCCACTTGTTTGCCAAGTTTACACACGTTTATATCTAGTGTTTGATAGAGCATACTTATTAGGCTATCACTAGTTTCATTGCTCTTTTAAATGACCAAGGCAGCCTTGCTTTGCGAAATCGTAGATTTCTCAATGTTTTTTTTCCGTTTGTTTTTATTCTGTGGAACAAGTGCCTTTCGGGAATTCTGCAGTATTTTGTCGAAATAAATTTCGTAAAACTATGTTTATTTGTTAAATATACAAAATTAGGAACAAGTTATCTAACGATATAATCTAACTAATATAATGCCAACTAATATCGCCCCTTTTTCCTGCGATATTTTAAAGCTTCTAAATTAAAACCTGGGTCTGTGAAGCCTAAAATGTCCTTCACAACAACTTTCCCCAACAATCGCATTTATTAGAGTAACTTCTAACACAAAATCGATCAAAGTTACGAGGGAAAATGACTGCTAAGAATAAAATGTCAGGAGAAAGCGGTCAAATACATTTGATGCTCTGACCTGTTAATGAACGTGATACATGCCTGGCACGTTTGGATCATTCGATTAAAGTGAAAAACATGGTGCATAATAATGTGAGTTTATTAGGAAGGAAATAAAGAAACAATTGCTTTCGCACGGATCGTAGGTTAAATTCAACGTTATGGTCTAAATTTGGTGACCATTGTTTTAGACTTCAAAATGATAATATGGGAGGATATAGGGTATTTATGTTTTATCCTGATGAATGGAAAACGTAAGAGGCGGTATTACTCGGACAATCGTAAGATCACCTCGCGACCACCGTCGGGTTACCAGAGCTTTTGCAGTGTGTTGGGTTAGGATAGCTGCGTTTATTGTATCATGCTGGGTAGAAAGGCCGCCCAATCGAAACCGGAAAATTGTTAAACTTAGTGGAATGACGACCGAACAGGTAATAAAGTATTCCATTTGCAACATAATGTAATAACTCCACTATCTCAAACGTTAGCCAAAGGTATTAGAACGAATGTCGTGCTTTTTATTGAAATAAGTTTCCAAACCATGATGGACACGTTACAAGGTTCAATTTAAACCGTATACTGTGTAAATGGGTGGTTCTAAGCAATAAGCCACATAAATATTTAATGATATCGAGTCTCTTGCGTTTTCCCAAGCTTTATAAAAAATGACGATACATCATAAAATGAAAAGATGACGTGCTGATAATCTCTTAGTTGTCGAGTGACGTGGAGATGGTCGTAGCGAGTGTTGGAAGAGGCCGGTTAGGCGGAACCCGGGTAACCGGGATAGGAGGAGCACACATACTGTTAGACAACTGTGAAGCGAACTGCTCGTATAGATCGCTGTAGCCGTTTGTGGCGGATAATACGCGGTCGGGTGCACCGGCGAGATACAACAGTAGCTCCATATTAATTCCTTGACCGAAAATAGGTGGAACTCCAAGGGAAAATGTCTGCAAAATCAAGGATTGTTTTAAGTTAGTTATGTTCTTGTGCGATAGAAAGAGGATATTCATGTTTATTTATGTAATTTGGAAAACAAAGGAGTGCTATCACACGGGCAATCTTTAAGATTAACTCGTGCCTTCCGTCGGATTACCAGAGCTTTTGCAGTTTGTTGTATATAATGTTTTCACAGTTTTAGCTTAACTTAATAATCAAGAGTGATCTGACGATTGTCCGTGTGATACCCCCCTTGGTTTTCCCATTCACGGGGATAAACCTGAATAACATATCCTATTCTAAGAGGGTTTAGGCGACGTTTATCAAATATATAGGCCTGATGAGCCCAAACCACAAGCAAGAAGGTCGATGGTTGATGTCCAACGGTCTAACTCACTGAAATAGCATTTAAAAGCAGTAGTCATAACAGATAAATGGTAGGAATTCCATTTTGTTTGGGTGTTATTTGTCCGGTTTTATTTGTGAGAATTGTATTTAACCTAGTATTCATTAAACCACGTACCAATGCACCATTGCTTCGTAATTCCAGTGGCAGATCGGCAAGTCCTGTTGCCGAGTGCCCGTCTGTCACTGTAATGACGACATTCTTTACTCCAGGTCTTTCTCCGTTAACAGGGGCAAGTATGACGTCACGGACGTGCTGTAACGCATTCCTGGTCCGAGAACCTGAAGAAAGTACACGATAAGGCGACTGTAATGCTTGTTAGTTCGCTGCATAGCGTTGTGGTTACGGTTGCCAATCATGACCACAAAGGTTAAGGGTATATTCCTTTGAGAAAAATTTGTGAGCATGTGTTGGATCCTGGATTTCGTTGGGTAACTACGTATATTTTATGGGAAACTCAGATTTATCACCAGAAGATAAGATATTCGTGTGTATCACCGTAAATGGGAAAACGCAAGGGGTGTTAACACACAGGGAATCGTCAAGATTACCTCGTTTCCATCGTTGGGTTACCTGAGATATTGCAGTGTGTTGTGTATCAGTGTATGATTAAGAGGTTTTTTTAATTTGTTAGAACCCATTGATCCAATGAATAAGGCAATGTCCGCTAAGTTTCTTGCTTCAAGGATACAACTGACTAGATAGCGACCAGAATTATAAACCCCTGTGCCGTAGAGTTATAAAATGCATAAAGCTATAAAATGCAAGGGATAATCCGTCCGTTAATTCTGGTGGTTTAGTGCCACGCCTTTCTGCCGAAAGGTTGTATGTTTGAAACTGGTCGCTAGCTGGTCTGGTTGTGTCCTTGGTCAAGGCACTTAACAGACATTGCCTGAACCTAGAGGGATTATTGGGGTTCTACAAAATTAAAGGTTGGACGATTGCCCGTGTTTTAACCACCTTGGTTTTCCCATTCACGGGATAAACATGAATATTCTATCCTATCCTATAACTACCGTATGTTTTATGGGAAACTCAGATTTATCACCATGAGATAGAATATTCGTGTTTATTCTTGTGAATGGGAAAACGCTAAGGGGTGTTGATAAACATGCATAGAATCGCACATCTCACCTGCTCCGTTGTAAGGGATGGAATCGAAAGCTCGAAGAAGGCTCGCTCGACCATCGAACTGGTTCAGCAGGATCTGAGTCCCAGTATCAATGCGTCTGTTGTATCTAAACACTGCTACACGGGCACCCGCTGTCTCATTTGTCGCCAATTTAAACGATCTGCGAATATTGTTGTTTATACACCACCGGCTTTCAATTCAATTTTTGGTTTTTGTTTCTTTCGCTACAGCATTAACCACAAACAATTCGAAACACTGGCTGGTTTATACAAGGCATATAGATCATTTTTTTGTCATAAAAATCGAAAAACAGATTAAATTTGACTAGCTGTGTGACTTGGATAAGGTAAACTTTTCCTAAACCCAGTGGATTAATGAATAAAACAAACGCAAAACCAATGTCTTAATAAAAAACACACATTTTATAATGAACTTAGTAACCTAAGTGTTATTCAGACCCAGGTTGGATATTAAACCTGTGGATAAACAGGAATATAAAATTAATTTTTACCCAATTAATCCTCTAATAAAGGTCTTCATGTCCACCCAGTTCTTGGTTCCAATTGATTTGGACGAGTCCATGACAACAACCAGGTCAATAATTCCATATTGCGGGCATTGGGCTGAAACAAACAGGTTCATAATGTGATATGGCTACAGTCATTATTATAGACCATTTTTCGTACATTTGTATGTTTTAGTCATATGTGACCTCAGGCTATAAAGGCACTTTATGGACATTGTTCTAATGGAATAGATACTGTGGTCGGTTGTAGAAAAAAAGGAATCAATTTCTCTATTGAATTCATCATATTGCAATAATCTTGTCGATCCCATGAGGTTAGGATAGGATATTTATGTTGTATCCCGTGAATGGGAAAATGCAATTTGTGTTATCACATAGGCAATTGGCAGATTATCTTGCGCTAGGTTACCAAAGCTGTTGCAGTGTGTTGTATACGTGATTAAGGCATTTTTTCATTTTAATACAACCCATTAAATACTGGTTTTAGGTAATGTCCTTAAACTGCCTTGCCCAAAGACACAACCATGTAGCTGTTTTTTTGTGCTCACAACTTTTTGCTTGCCTGCAAACCACTAAAACTCTCACTGACTAACTTATTTGGCCGGAAATGTTATCTAATAAAAGTGACAAACTTTCCGCACATACGATAATAGGCCGATAACACATGATGAATGCCTATGCATAATAATTACCTATGCTAATAGTGCGATAACACTTAATAATTACCTATGCATAAAGGTGGTGGATTAGTCCAAACTCCGTTGGTATCATTGCTCATTCCATCTATGCAAGTGGTGGTAGGATCACCAGTCATCGCGTAACCAGCGTCGCATGTGTACGAGCAAATACTTCCTTCGATGTTATCATTGGTGCAAGACATCATGCCGTTAGCAGGCTGGTTCAGTTCAGGACAAACAGAGGCTAGAGACAAAGTGTGCGAGTTAGTCTGACCGGTTACTTTGGTGGTTTACTGTGATACCTCTCAACCGAAAGGTTAAAGGTTCGAAACTGGTCGCTAGCTAGTGGGTTGTGTCTATGGGCAAGGCACTTAACGGACATTGCCTGAACCCAGTAGATTATTGGGTTGTACCAAATTAATGGAATATGTGTATTATACAAACACACTGCAATAGCTCTGATAACCCAACGGTGGGCGCGAGGTCATCTGACGATTGCCTGTGTGTTAACCCCTTGGTTTTCCCATTTACGAGGATAAACATGAACATCCTATTCCATCCTATACTAAGTTAGATCACAGGTAAAGTTAAAATGCACATTCGATAGTAAACAATATATGGTGGTGTCAAATGTTGTCAAAACATACATGAAGTACATTATAAAATCTGGAATAACCTGAAATTTATGTAGGAATAATTGGATTTTAAAAATATAATTTTTGATAACACCCTTAAATAATGCCATATCACTGCAATAACGAATAGACAAAAATTACCGCAAGGATGTCCGCATAAAGTTGTTGTCAGTTTTTCTTTAAACATGTCCACAATGCTAGCAAGACCCTCACGAGCCCATATAATGCGTTCAACGGCACCTGCTATCTCCAGCAACTCTTGGTTTCTAGGCCCGAGCCCATTTGCTGGTATCATACCAATAGCATATGTCTGTGGATTGGAAAAATGCACGATACTTACTTTATTCCCAGGATGAGAAATTGTATTAAAATGGTTATGGATCAGACACACGGTTATGAAATAGAATTTCAGACTAGTAAAGCTGTTGTAGTGGGTATGATTACATTATATATATTGCTTACTATTGCTTGTTTACAATAAAATAATTTTTTATTTTCGGTTTAAATTTTAAGCAACTAGAGTAATTTTATTTTTTATGTTTAAGGCTGTCCCAAGAAAATATTCACCTAGCTAGCACCTGGCTTAGATCCCACAGATTTACCCAACACTACACTTTATATATATATATATATATATATATATATATATACTAAATAATTATTTAATTATGTTTTAATCAACTAATATGAAGGATACAATGATAAAAACTAAGGTAATATTGTTTAATTCTTTGTTCATTCTGTCAATGTTCGCTAAGGGCCTAGTCAGGTGAAAGTGAAATCATGAGCATATGTTTACCGTTGCACCAAACTGCCTTAATTGATTGGAAACTGGCAAAACATCATCATACGACCTTCCATCAGTCAATGTAACGATCACGTCTTTTACATGTCTGTCTCCATTCCTGTACCTTAGTACATGGTCACGGGCGTATTGCAGTGCGCGGCCAATGTATGTGCCTGTTGAAATATAAATCATCAGTTAATAACTGCAAAAGGGTCCGCCACAAAAATGTACTCTAAATATCGTGATTGTTAGATCATCTTGTACTGTCACATTCATGTTTTTGGAGCTTTTACAGTGTGATGATCAGAGTAGGGGCAGGAAGAAAAATATATAAAGCCAATAAAACACTTACATATTTAATCTATTTGAAATGTTACCATTACATTTTCTCAAAACATCAATATGAAATTTGTTATTTCGGCTTTAAGTTTTTTGCTCAGATGGACGGACAGGTTTCTTTACTTTTCATTCAACCCATTGTCACAAACTAGAGTGTACAATTATGTTTTTGTATTGCGCAACCTACTTTGAAACGTTGTGTTTTTCAAATTATTACCGTGGCTATGTGACGTCACAATGCATAAGTTATTGTCATTTGTTTTAATGTTTTTCATGAGACATGGGAGTTGGAAAATGTACAGTAAACAAAGCGGTAGTGTTGCAAATTAAAGTTGTGTGTTATTCTGTTCGCGCATAAGATTAACTGCAAACCTTTAGAGTTTAGTAAACCGACAATAGTCACGTCTATCAGGAATCAAGACCTGAAACGCGACACCCATTAAAGTACAGGGTTTGTAGCATCCTTTTTTTAATTAACCCAGTGTTGTCTTTTTTGGTGTGTTTTATCTTAAAACCTTTCACTTATCCATTTTATTACCGACTCATGTGTCGTGACTTTGTTTGACTTTGGAAATTTTTTTTGTAAATGACGATACCTGGAGGAGAGTGGTCGTGTGTGTTTTGGGACTGTGTGTGATAGCCAAGTACAGGCCTGATACATGGTGGGTCGCTGCATCCGTACAAGCTAATTCCCGCATGTTCATATAATGACCAATAATTGCCTGGCCCAATGACACAACCGACTAGTTGCCACTATTTTCCATCTGAAGTCCATAAAATTATCACCGACCAAGATCGATTTCGCAGTTACCTGAGCCACTGTATGGTATCTGTTCCACAGCTGATAACAATCCAGGTTTATCATTGAGATAATGGTTTAGCAGGATTTGAGAACGACGATCCACTCTTCGGTTGTACCGGAACACAGAGACTCTTGTTTGATCAGCAGATATATCAAATGAACTGAGAAAAAAAAGGTTTTTAGTTTGGGATGTATAGTATGCCTATGGTTTGGGCCTAGTTTATATGGTGTAGTGAATGCTGTGATATTGTTTATTCGTGGTTGCATGTGAAGGTAGTAAACTAATGTGGTCCTTACTTATTGAGTATTTTTAAAACCAGGACCCACTTGATGTTTTGTTAGATTGGTTTTTGTATAGGTACAAATTTTTGGAAATGTATAACTTTTTGTGTAAGGTTTGTACATTTATCCGCCGTGTTTACATTCAGGACAATAGCGCCATATCTTAACTACGGCTAAGCGAGGCGTAGTTGAGCTTAATTCTATTTTTCTTTAATTGTAGCAGTAATTTTGGCTTGCTCACCCAATGCGTAGCTAATCCTGTCATCTTTGTACACATTAAAGCAAATTTCATGCTGTTGTTTGTTATTATGATAATGATCTATGTCATGTGTGTAAGAATTTTTCTTTATGCATACACTTTAAAAATTAGGCCACAGCACACCTCACTTAGCCTCAGGGTAGTCATGGCTAAACTTCATGCATGTTAAAACACCAACAGGAATGTTGCTTCCAGTTGATTAGCATCTCCAAAATAATCCGATTTTGTAACTTAACTTGCTGTGAACACATGTTGTTCAGACAAATGCCCCAACCAGCCTTCTCTTTTAGGTTAATGCTTTCACAAATGCTCCAAACCATCCTTGTCCATTGTATTAATGCTTAAACAAAGGCTTACCTTATTATATCTTTTACAAATGATTTCATTGTTTCCCAGTTTGGAGATCCAATTGAAGTCGACGAATCCAGTATGAAGACCAAATCAACGACGGCATGACCTAAGCAATCCCCTGTAAAGGTTGGAATGAGTTATGGTCATTAATTGTACTAAATCACAGGGTAGAATAAGAATCAAACAAAAGGAGAATCCACAGTCACTATAATACATTTGGTTATTTGACTGAATACTGCATATTAGGATCATGAGTTGGGTTGAATAAAGCTATTGCAGAGCAATGTGGTGTGTATAGAAGATATATGTTTATCCCCTTGAATGGGTAAACCAAGGCGACTAACACATGGTTAATTGTCAGATCACCTAGCGCACAGTCGGTTACCGGAGCTATTGAATTGTGTTGTGTATGATTCACACGTTCCTTCAATTTGGTAGAACCCATTTATGTTCAGGCAATGTCCGTTAAGTGCCTTGCCTAAGGACACAACCAACTAGCTAGCGACCATTTTTGAAACTGCAACCTTTTGGTTAAGCCAATTCGCTGAACTATATACTAAACGATGATTTAATCATGTTTTGATAAACCAATACGAAAGATAGAATGATTAAAAATTTGATCTATGATTAATTATTAATATTTTATTGATTTTGCAAAAATCTCCTGGATGTTTGTTCCACTATACTTACGTGCACAACACGGTGGAGGGATGTTCCATACTCCGCTGGGTTGACAGGTAAATTGATTACTGCCAGGTGGGTATACAAAATATCCATTGGTTTGGTCACATGCTAAATTGCAAACAGAATCTTGACTGGTTCCATCAGAGCAAGTTAGTTCAGAGTTAGGAATTGTGCCGATTGGTGGGCATGGTTCGTCTGTAATATAAATCCTTGGTCAGTAAAAATGAGATTAATTTTTTTAACATTACGGCTAAAAGTCAGTAAAAAAGAATAAATCATCTCTGGATTGGGATTCCGGTAAACACACTGGCAATCGTTAGTGTACGTTAGGCTGACCGCCATGTTAATAAAGCTTTTGCATTGTTGTGTATATGATTGGGGTATTTCTACCGATTTAGTTTAACTCTTGGTTCTGCCATTGTTTGCTGTCTTGACCAAAGGCAACATTAGCCAAAAGAGAGTGAATGTTTTTAATCCAATACATCATGGCTGAAATATGATGCTCTAACCAACTGAGCTATTCGGCCGAATAATATTTCCAAGTTCAATCGACAACAAAAATATAAATGGGCAATTGTCTGTGTGTGTGCCAAAATGCAAGCCACCATGGTTCTCCTAAATTAGGAAACTTTTGAGCAGGAAAACAGAAATAGATAACAGTCTAATTGCTTGATGAAGCATTAATACCTGACAAAACATCTTCTCTTTGGCAATACGGAGCTTCACTGCTCCATTGTCCATTAAGATCACCATCAAAATCATCATTGCAAGTCAGAACCATTTGTCCAACTAATTCGTATGCCGGATTGCAAGTAAAAGTGCACTGGCTGTTTATCATGTTGGAGTTTGTGCAACTGACACCTCCATGTTCCATAGTATTGTACACAGGTTGACATGAAATTGCTGAAACAAAATATGTTATAACTACGTTCACATTAAAATAAAAAAACTTGAAAAATAGACCTGTTTAGACAAAGTTTTTCTAAAAAAAAGTATACTTGGCAAAAACATAAAGCCAAAATCATATTTTGGTTTAAACGAGTAAGGTTTCAGAAAATGGTTATATATTGTGCTGTTATCAGGTGTAAGTGACATGGTCTTCTCAGTAAGACTTATTATCTAAAAATAGAGTTAGCACTGCGTGACACCTTTTTTGCTAGGATGAAAATTACTAGTCACAATTTTTGTGATTTTCTTAGAGTATCTTTCTACTTCATTCAATAAGCTCTGTGGTGTAGCTAAACTTACGTTCACAAACTGGTGGTGGGTTGGTAAAAGCAAGGTTTCCATCTGGTGTTTCTGAACAATCTGAACCAGTATCTCCAACCAATGAAAAGCCAGGATCACAAGTAAATTCACAGTGAGCACCCAAGAAAGTGCCTCCATTACAACCTTTTGAGCCGTTTACAGGGTCAGGTGGTAAAGTACATTCCATCCCTGCAAAAAAGGTTTAATAACTCAGAGAGAATGTAAATATAATAATAAAATTGTACATCCACAAGACATACCGCAACCACATTTCAACAGTAAAGTAATTATGTATTTTACATTAGTTGGTTCTTAATAATAAAAAGTCCTATTTCCGAGTGGTTTTGTTAGTTTTACAACAACCACAAAATATTTAACAAATTGCAAAAGCTTTATTAACCTTCTTGTGGACACAAACTAATCTTACTCTATCATGTGTTATAATGACATCTGCTTTTTCCGATCAGCAAAGATTACATGAGTATCTCACCCTATCCTGTTTGCAACAGTAAGTTGTGCCATTTCTTTTCATGTCATAGCTTAACGCAACAGAGAAACTTCAAGTTAAAAAGACATAGTTTGTACATCATTTAAAAACCAATTATATTTTCCTAATTTTGACGAAGTTTGCAAAATTGTAACAAAATACTTACGTCTGCAAAACGGAGCTTCACTACTCCACTGTCCATTAAGATCACCATCAAAATCATCATTGCAAGTCAGAACCATTTGTCCAACTAATTCATATGCCGGATTGCAAGTAAAAGTGCACTGGCTGTTTATCAGGTTGGAGTTTGTGCAACTGACACCTCCATTTTCCAATGTGTTATACACAGGTTGACATGAAATTGCTGAAAAAGGGAAGTTACAAATGCAATCACATAGAAATAATCAACTTTTGAAATGGATATCTTATGACTGAGATTTTTTCAACATAGTATAGCTTAACCTACGTTCACAAACTGGTGGTGGGTTGGAAAAAGCAAGGTTTCCATCTGGTGTTTCTGAGCAATCTGAACCAGTAGCTCCAACCAAAGAAAATCCAGGATCACAACTAAATTCACAGTGAGCACCCAAGAAAGTGCCCCCATTACAAACTTTCGAGCCGTTTACAGGGTCAGGTGGTAAAGTACATTCCATTCCTGTTCAAATAAATCAGGGAATTAGTTTATTGGTATATTTTTTGTTTCCTGTTTTAAATAGGAATTTAAACCACTATTTATATTATAAGAAAGAATCATGAATATGAAAAAGGGTAAAATGTTTCTATATACAAAAATTGGTAAACATGCATAGGTAAATGCCGGAAAAGGCAGAAAAAATGTAAATATAAGACATAGATATTCAATTTTATTAAGTATAATTCCTTCTTAAATATACTGTGCAGTAATAGGACCAATATTTAAGAAGTAAACTAGACTTTGCAGAACAGTTGGCTCGAACTACTCAATATGTTACTACAAAATTTAAGTCAAAGGTGCAAGTAGTTAAAAAAGGTTATTTAAAATCCTAAAAAAGCAAATATTTTATTTTTAAAGACAGTTTTTATCAAAACTAAATCTTTTTGAGTACAGCATGCCGCACAAAGACTCATTTGTTCTAACCCATTTTTTAAATTTTTTTTAAAGATAACAAAAGACTTACGTCTGCAAAACGGAGCTTCACTGCTCCACTGTCCATTAAGATCACCATCAAAATCATCATTGCAAGTCAGAACCATTTGTCCAACTAATTCGTATGCCGGATTGCAAGTAAAAGTGCACTGACTGTTTATCATGTTGGAGTTTGTGCAACTGACACTTCCATTGTTCAACTCGTTATACACAGGTTGACATGAAATTGCTAAAATAAAAAAGGTTACAAATACAATCACATAGAAATGAGAAAGTTTTAAAATGGATATTTTATGACTGCGATTTTTTAAAAATAGTATAGCTTAACTTACGTTCACAAACTGGTGGTGGGTTGTTAAAAGCAAGAGGTCCATCTGGTGTAATAGAACAATCTGAACCAGTAGCTCCAACCAATGAAAATCCAGGATCGCAACTAAATTCACAGTGAGCACCCAAGAAAGTGCCTCCATTACAAACTTTCGAGCCGTTTACAGGGTCAGGTGGTAAAATACATTCCATCCCTGCAAAAAGATTCAATAAATTAGTAAAAATGGTAGGACAACATATAAAACATTAGGTGGAATTGGTATAACTATGTTTAGAGTGAACAGTCGGCTAACTTTAAAAAAATAAAACCAGAAAACAGCTAGTTGATTACGCCTATATCATTGTTCAAGGGCCAAGGCACTTAATGACAATTTCCTTAGGCAGAATAGCATAGTGGCTTAGTGTGTGTCCTAAATGTCCTTGCTTTTCTCATAGTTAGTTTAAAATTTTGTGCATTTTTTCTTATAATTCATAATATTGAAGATTTAAAAAAACTTTTTGGTATTGCACTTAATATATTGTGTTATATATTTGGGGCCAATTTATAAAGATAAAGTTTGAATGCATTTATGGAAAGACTTACTTCTGCAAAACGGAGCTTCACTGCTCCACTGTCCATTAAGATCACCGTCAAAATCATCATTGCAAGTCAGAACCGTTTGTCCAACTAATTCGTATGCCGGATTGCAAGTAAAAGTGCACTGGCTGTTTATCATGTTGGAGTTTGTGCAACTGACACCTCCATTTTCCAATGTGTTATACACAGGTTGACATGAAATTGCTGAAATAAAAGGAAGTTACAAATGCAATCACATAGAAATGAGAAACTTTTGAAATGGATATTTTATAACTAAAATTTTTTTTAAATTGTATAACTATACTTACGTTCACAAACTGGTGGTGGGTTGGTAAAAGCAAGGTTTCCATCTGGTGTTTCTGAACAATCTGAACCAGTAGCTCCAACCAATGAAAATCCAGGATCGCAACTAAATTCACAGTGAGCACCCAAGAAAGTGCCTCCATTACAAACTTTCGATCCGTTTACTGGGTCAGGTGGTAAAGTACATTCCATTCCTGAAAAAAGATTTAAGAAATTAGTAAAAAACGTAGGACAATATCTAAAACTTTAGGTAGAATTGGTATAACTATGTGTAGGGTGAACAGTTAGCTAACTTTGGAAAAATGAAACCAGAAAACAGCTAGTCGATTGTACCCTTGTTCAAGGGCCAAGGCACCTAATGACAATTTCTTTAGACGAAATAGCGTAGTGGGCTAGTGTGTCTCCTAAATGTCCCTGCTTTTCTCATAGTTAGTTTAAAATTTTGTGTGTTTTTTCTTAAAATTTATACAATTAAAGGTTTAGGGAACTTTTTGGTATTGCACTTAATATATTGTGTTAGATATTTAGGGCCAATTTATATCGATAAAATTTGAATTCATTTATGGAAAGACTTACTTCTGCAAAACGGAGCTTCACTGCTCCACTGTCCATTAAGATCACCATCAAAATCATCATTGCAAGTCAGAACCATTTGTCCAACTAATTCGTATGCCGGATTGCAAGTAAAAGTGCACTGGCTGTTTATCATGTTTGAGTTTGTGCAACTGACACCCCCATTTTCCAATGTGTTATACACAGGTTGACATGAAATTGCTGAAATATTTTTGGTTAATTAGAATTGAAATAGTTACAACATGGACCTTTGCAAAGGAAAACTTTTCAAAGGGAGCATTTAAAAGTAAGAACTTCATTTTTAAAAAATGATTTACGTATATCTAATTTTGACTTACGTTCACAAACTGGTGGTGGGTTGTTAAAGGCAAGAGGTCCATCTGGTGTTATAGAACAATCTGAACCACTTGATCCAACTAATGAAAAGCCAGGATTGCAACTAAATTCACAGTGAGCACCCAAGAAAGTGCCTCCATTACAAACTTTTGAGCCGTTTACAGGGTCAGGTGGTAAAGTACATTCCATCCCTGCAAAAAGATTCAAGAAATTAGTAAAAATGGTAGGACAACATTTAAAACTTTAGGTGGAATTGGTGTAACTATGTGTAGAGTGAACAGTCAGCTAACTTTGGAAGAATAAAACCAGAAAACAGCTAGTTGATTACGCCTATATCATTGTTCAAGGGCCAAGGCACTTAATGACAATTTCCTTAGGCAGAATAGCATAGTGGGTTAGTGTGTCTCCTAAATGTCCCTGGTTTTCTTATTGTTAGTTTAAAATTTTGTGCATTTTTTCTTATAATTCATAATATTGAAGATTTAAAAAAAACTTTTTGGTATTGCACTTAATACATTGTGTTATATATTTAGGGCCAATCTATAATGATAAAATTTGAATTCATTTATGGAAAGACTTACTTCTGCAAAACGGAGCTTCACTGCTCCACTGTCCATTAAGATCACCATCGAAATCATCATTGCAAGTCAGAACCATTTGTCCAACTAATTCGTATGCCGGATTGCAAGTAAAAGTGCACTGGCTGTTTATCATGTTGGAGTTTGTGCAACTGACACCTCCATTATCCAATGTGTTATATACAGGTTGACATGAAATTGCTGAAATGAAAGGAAGTTACATATACAATCACATAGAAATGAGCAACTTTTGAAATGGATATTTTATAACTGAGATTTTTTCAACATAGTGTAGCTAAACTTACGTTCACAAACTGGTGGTGGGTTGGTAAAAGCAAGATTTCCATCTGGTGTTTCTGAACAATCTGAACCAGTAGCTCCAACCAACGAAAATCCAGGATTGCAACTAAATTCACAGTGAGCACCCAAGAAAGTGCCTCCATTACAAACTTTCGAGCCGTTTACTGGGTCAGGTGGTAAAGTACATTCCATTCCTGAAAAAAGATTTAAGAAATTAGTAAAAAAGGTAGGACAGTATCTACAACTTTAAGTAAAATTTGATATAACTATATGTAGAGTGTAGTCAGCTAACTTTGGAAGAATAAAACCAGAAAACAGCTAGTCGATTGTACCATTGTTCAAGGGCCAAGGCACTTAATGACAATTTATTTAGGCGAAATAGCATGGTGGGTTGGTCTGTCTCTTAAATGTCTATGCTTTTCTCATTGTTAGTTTAAAATTTTGTGCATTTTTTCTTAAAATTTATACAATTGAAGGTTTAAGGAATTTTTAGTATTGCACTTAATATATTGTGTTAAATATTTAGAAGAAATTTATCTTGATAAAGTTTTAATGCATTAATGGAAAGACTTACGTCTGCAAAACGGAGCTTCACTGCTCCACTGTCCATTAAGATCACCATCAAAATCATCATTGCAAGTCAGAACCGTTTGTCCAACTAATTCGTATGCCGGATTGCAAGTAAAAGTGCACTGGCTGTTTATCATGTTGGAGTTTGTGCAACTGACACCTCCATTATCCAATGTGTTATACACAGGTTGACATGAAATTGCTGAAATATTTTTGGTTAATTAAAATTAAAATAGTTACAACATGGACCTTTGCAAATGAAAACTTTTCAAGTGGAGCCTTTAAAAGTAAGAACTTTATTCTTTAAAAATGATTTACGTATATCTAATTTTGACTTACGTTCACAAACTGGTGGTGGGTTGGTAAAAGCAAGGTTTCCATCTGGTGTTATAGAACAATCTGAACCAGTAGCTCCAACCAATGAAAATCCAGGATCACAACTAAATTCACAGTGAGCACCCAAGAAAGTGCCCCCATTACAAACTTTCGATCCATTTGCAGGGTCAGGTGGTAAAGTACATTCCATTCCTGTCAAATATTTCAGAAATTAGTAAAAATGTTGGCAAAACTAGTAATTAAATGAAAATCTAATAAAAAAGTATGTCCTTACACAAGTTTAGGAGTATTTAAAATGATTTGTTTAGCAGAAAATTGTTTTACATTGTAAGATATGGTTGTTAACACTATGCTGAAACAATACTAGTTAGAGTTAATGTTTAATTGTTAACAATAGTTGGTATCCAAAGCAACTCCTATACTTGGACCATGCTTGTTAGAGGATCAAATGGTTTTCTTAATTTTGACAAAGTTTAAAAAGAATTAACAAAAGACTTACGTCTGCAAAACGGAGCTTCACTGCTCCACTGTCCATTAAGATCACCATCAAAATCATCATTGCAAGTCAGAACCGTTTGTCCAACTAATTCGTATGCTGGATTGCAAGTAAAAGTGCACTGGCTGTTTATCATGTTGGAGTTTGTGCAACTGACACCTCCATTATCCAATGTGTTATACACAGGTTGACATGAAATTGCTGAAATAAAAAGAACTTACAAATACAATCACATAGAAATGAGAAACTTTTGAAATGGATATTTTATGACTGCGATTTTTAAAAAATAGTGTAGCTAAACTTACGTTCACAAACTGGTGGTGGGTTGTTAAAAGCAAGAGGTCCATCTGGTGTTATAGAACAATCTGAACCACTTGATCCAACTAATGAAAATCCAGGATCACAACTAAATTCACAGTGAGCACCCAAGAAAGTGCCTCCATTACAAACTTTCGATCCGTTTGCAGGGTCAGGTGGTAAAGTACATTCCATTCCTGTCAAATATACTTCAGAAATTGGTAAAAATGTTGGCAAAACTAGTAATTAAATGAAAATCTAATAAAAAAGTATGTCCTTACACAAGTTTAAGAAGTATTTAAAATGATTTGTTTAGCAGATTTTTTTTTATATAGTAAAATATGGTTGTTACCATTATGTTAAAACAATACTAGTTAGAGTTAATGTTTAATTGTTAACAATAGTTATTATCCAAAGCAATTCCTTTTGCTTGAACAATGCTTGTTAGAGGATTAAACTGTTTCCTTAATTTTCAAAATTTTAAAATGAATTAACAAAAGACTTACGTCTGCAAAACGGAGCTTCACTGCTCCACTGTCCATTAAGATCACCATCAAAATCATCATTGCAAGTCAGAACCATTTGTCCAACTAATTCGTATGCCGGATTGCAAGTAAAAGTGCACTGGCTGTTTATCATGTTGGAGTTTGTGCAACTGGCACCTCCATTTTCCAATGTATTATACACAGGTTGACATGAAATTGCTGAAATAAAAAGAACATACAAATACAATCACATAGAAATGAGAAACTTTTGAAATGGATATTTTATGACTGAGATTTTTTTTAAAGTACAGCTGAACTTACGTTCACAAACTGGTGGTGGGTTGTTAAAAGCAAGAGGTCCATCTGGTGTTATAGAACAATCTGAACCACTTGATCCAACCAATGAAAATCCAGCATTGCAACTAAATTCACAGTGAGCACCCAAGAAAGTGCCTCCATTACAAACTTTCGATCCGTTTGCAGGGTCAGGTGGTAAAGTACATTTCATTCCTGTCAAATATATTTCAGAAATTAGTAAAAATGTTGGCAAAACTAGTAATTAAATAAAAATCTAATAAAAAAGTATGTCCTTACACAAGTTTAGGAGTATTTAAAATGATTTGTTTAGCAGAAAATTGTTTTACATTGTAAGATATGGTTGTTACCACTATGCTGAAACAATACTAGTTAGAGTTAATGTTTAATTGTTAACAGTAGTTGGTATCCAAAGCAACTCCTATACTTGGACCATGCTTGTTAGAGGATCAAATGGTTTTCTTAATTTTGACAAAGTTTAAAAAGAATTAACAAAAGACTTACGTCTGCAAAACGGAGCTTCACTGCTCCACTGTCCATTAAGATCACCATCAAAATCATCATTGCAAGTCAGAACCATTTGTCCAACTAATTCGTATGCCGGATTGCAAGTAAAAGTGCACTGGCTGTTTATCATGTTGGAGTTTGTGCAACTGACACCTCCATTATCCAATGTGTTATACACAGGTTGACATGAAATTGCTGAAATAAAAAGAACTTACAAATACAATCACATAGAAATGAGAAACTTTTGAAATGGATATTTTATGACTGCGATTTTTAAAAAATAGTATAGATATACTTACGTTCACAAACTGGTGGTGGGTTGGTAAAAGCAAGAGGTCCATCTGGTGTTATAGAACAATCTGAACCACTTGATCCAACTAATGAAAATCCAGGATCACAACTAAATTCACAGTGAGCACCCAAGAAAGTGCCTCCATTACAAACTTTCGATCCGTTTGCAGGGTCAGGTGGTAAAGTACATTCCATTCCTGTAAAATATACTTCCATATTTTATTCAGATTTTTTTTTTATATAGTAAAATATGGTTGTTACCATTATGTTAAAACAATACTAGTTAGAGTTAATGTTTAATTGTTAACAATAGTTATTATCCAAAGCAATTCCTTTTGCTTGAACAATGCTTGTTAGAGGATTAAACTGTTTCCTTAATTTTAAAAATTTTCAAAAGAATTAACAAAAGACTTACGTCTGCAAAACGGAGCTTCACTGCTCCACTGTCCATTAAGATCACCATCAAAATCATCATTGCAAGTCAGAACCATTTGTCCAACTAATTCGTATGCCGGATTGCAAG
>CH003275.1:1886053-1932208 GCA_000149265.1 Ciona savignyi
ACACCTCCATTATCCAATGTGTTATACACAGGTTGACATGAAATTGCTGAAATAAAAAGAACTTACAAATACAATCACATAGAAATGAGAAACTTTTGAAATGGATATTTTATGACTGAGATTTTTTTTTAAAGTATAGCTGAACTTACGTTCACAAACTGGTGGTGGGTTGTTAAAAGCAAGGTTTCCATCTGGTGTTTCTGAACAATCTGAACCAGTAGCTCCAACCAATGAAAAGCCAGGATCGCAACTAAATTCACAGTGAGCACCCAAGAAAGTGCCTCCATTACAAACTTTCGAGCCGTTTACAGGGTCAGGTGGTAAAGTACATTCCATTCCTGAAAACATATATTTAAGCAATTTGCAAAATTGTTTAAAGAATATTTACAACCGTACTTGTAAGCGGTATTACTTTGTGCAGCGATAAGTACATTCGAATATACGGTTTTAAAAATTAAACCAGCAAATTGTAAATTACATGGGTCTTTGGGAAAGAAGAGAAACCTAATTAAAGTCGCTTGAACTCAATAAATTAATAGAATGAAAATAAAATATGAAACTTTCTAATTTAGAACAATTTGCATTAGCTCCAATTTTAAAACATTGTAGTTTTTATGTTTTGACGAAAGACAGCGTTTTAACGTCCCGGCTTATTTCATTGCTCGTGAAAGGTATGTATACCCCTGCTCAATATTTATTTATAAAAAGGCACAAAGAAACATCTATGTAATGTATTAAATATACTGTGTGCTACAGTTTAGGCCAATTTAATTTCATGTTTGCATTAATTTCAAAAAAATACTTACTTCTGCAAAACGGAGCTTCACTGCTCCACTGTCCATTAAGATCACCATTAAAAACATCATTGCAAGTCAGAACCGTTTGTCCAACTAATTCGTATGCCGGATTGCAAGTAAAAGTGCACTGGCTGTTTATCATGTTAGAGTTTGTGCAACTGACACCTCCATTATCCAATGTGTTATACACAGGTTGACATGAAATTGCTGAAATGAAAGGAAGTTACAAATACAATTACATAGAAATGAGCAACTTTTAAAATGGATATTTTATAACTGAGATATTTTCAACATAGTGTAGCTAAACTTACGTTCACAAACTGGTGGTGGGTTGGTAAAAGCAAGGTTTCCATCTGGTGTTTCTGAACAATCTGAACCAGTATCTCCAACCAATGAAAATCCAGGATCACAACTAAATTCACAGTAAGCACCCAAGAAAGTGTCTCCATTACAAACTTTCGAGCCGTTTACTGGGTCAGGTGGTAAAGTACATTCCATAGCTGTGAAGTACATTGACAACCAGATTAGAATTTTGTTTTAGTAAAATTTATTTATATTTTCCTTATGTTACAAAGTTTGAAAACAAATTACAAATCAAACTTTTTAAAATACCAATAAAATGAAATTTATAAATATAAAGATACAGCATTATTTAGGCTCACAATAGCGTAAACTCTCAAAGAACAAATTTATATTAAAAAAAAAGCAGAAAAAAGGATAAGATACTCATGTTTATCCCCGAAAATGGAATTACGCAATGAGAGTTTAAAACACGAGTAATTTTTAAATCATCTCGTGCACACCATTGGGTTTAAGGGTATTGCTGTGTGTTGTGTAGGGTTGAGATGTTTCTTTTATTTTGCAGAACTAATCATTCCCGTGTGTTCAGGCAATGTCCGTCTAGTGCATTGCCCAAGGACACAACCAACTAGCTACCTACCATATTCAAAACTGCAGACCGTCGATTGAAAGGCGACGCACTAACCTACCAAGCTAATCTTACGGAGGCTTTATCAAGACAAAAAGTTATCAGGTATGATGCTTGCTGGCGAAAAAATATAGTTCGAAGCAAATGAATTATTTAAAAATAAACACACGTGAACAAATTGGTGGATTTGAGCTCCAAGAACCAGAGCCATCTCCATTCTGGCTACCGACACAAGTTAAATCAACATTTCCTATGAGTTCAAAGGTAGAAATGCATTCAAATGAACACACAGTGACGAAGAGAGATGGTTTCGTGCAAACAACTGTCCCATTCTCAATGCCAGTGAAACGTGGTGGCTCACAAAGAATAGGAATGGCTAAGAAAAGAAATGAAAAAAGGTGATAAGAATTCGGTCGTTGAAAGTCAACAATATAGGAAACCATATGTTACTAATGATAAAAAAGGGAAAGCGAAATTATGAAATGAAGCTTGGAAATTTAAAGCACACTGGTCTTATATACCATACAGGATTATGAGCAATACAAGTAACTGACAGTGAGTTAAGTCTGTGAAACAAAATTCAAGTACCAGTAATATCCAAAAATGGAAAAGCTGTAAATAAATCACTGGCAACCGGATTGTGGTCACACGCAAATTTGACAAATATACGAGTTGTAATGTTGTTATGTTTCCATGGTTTAAAACAATGATTATTCTATCCTAATGTACTGCTACCTTAAAGGAATTGTATTTCTCAGTAATGGTAAAATAAGATAAAAAGTTTAAAATGGCGAGTCTCACATCGTCAGGCAATAAGAACGTATTTCTATAAACTTATTAGTGTTTTCTTTGGGTAAAAAGTTTTGGGTCAATCAAATATGTTGAAAAAACAATGTCTGTGTTTTACAGGACTTAAGGTAATGATACACATGTTAACTTTGAGACATAAAGATTTACTAACAAATGTGTGTTTGTAAGCATATTGAATGACCACAGTCAGGTGACCGGTACCACAGCTATTAGTGATAAATTTGACTAATTCAATGCTAAAATGAATTTGCTTGATTTAACCCACTTAATTTCTGTTCGTTTGAAACATTGTTGTTTAAAAAAACATAAATATTATTTGTAGAGGGGTTAAAGACAATTACAAAAAATCACAAGTCACTTACGTTCACAGATAGGTGGTGGGTTGTCGAAAACCGGAGAGCCGTTAGCTCCGGTAACGCATTCTGAGATTGGGTCCCCAGTTAACATGTAGTTTGGATCGCAAGTGAATTGGCACAGAGAACCAAGTTCGTTTCCATTTGTGCAGTTTATTTGTCCATTGGCAGGTGGCGATAATGGCTGACACTGCTGTACTATAATGAAAGTGTTGGATATAAGTATATAGACAGGCAATGATAAAGGGAGGAAAAGCGGGAAGGCAGAAAAAAGGGAAACTGCTCACCAAAACCGGTACCTCTAAATACTACAGGATCGCTTGGGCCGCTTAAATCGCTTTGATCGCTTAATATACTTCGTAATTACAAAAACCATGATATTAATGTTAGGGTTGGGGTTAAAGAAAGTTCACGGGTTGAGATTAGTGTTTGAGACAGAGTTAGAATTACTTTCCATAGCAATCTAAGTGATCCAAGCGGGCCAAGCGATCCTGTAGTATTTAGAGGCACCCCACCAAAACTATGGAATTTATTTTTAACCCTTTCCTAAACACTAATCTCAACCCCAGAACTAACCTTAACCCTGACCCCATGTTTAAAACTAACTCGAATGCGCTAATATTCAGTTTAATGTGCAGTTTTCTTTCTTCACGTTTTCCCTCCTTTTAGTTTTCCCCATATAGACCAGGGTCGGCAACCCCTAGCACACCTGCCATAAGCATGTGCAAACTCAAACTATATATGCTGCACAAAATCTACAGTCTTAAAATTTGTAAAACATACAAATCAACAAATTTATTACTAGTATTCAAATTAGGTAGCTGACTATGTAAACCTTACATAACACTAGTTGAGTTGGCACGTCAGGTTGCTTTCATTATGATATTATGATTAAACTGGCACACTGTATTTAAAAGGGTTACCGACTCCTGATATAGACAATATAAATGCCAAGTTTATGTGTAAGATTTGTATAAAATAAAACGTGTGTTAATTGTAATTGTTAATGATAAGCAAGAGCATCACACTTGTATTAAATATTGTCGCCGGGGAATCCCCCAACAAGAACCCCATCGATATCAAGTTTGTGCACATCTATGTCGAGTTTGTACACATCCAAATGTGAAATAAAATCACTGAAATGGACGATTTATTGTCGAAATGCGTTTTACATATTAGGTAAGAGGTAAATAATGGTGGGAAAATGTTAAAATAAAGTGTCCCGTCTTGATCGAATAGCTTATATTGCCGTGGTTCCCAGACTATTTAAGCTAACGCCACCGATAAGAGAGTTTGGCATCCTGGCGGGCCCACGGCAATTTAGCTAAGACGTGCAACTACATGGTAATGTTTACGCTAACTTATAATTTATATCAACAATCCACTGCCCGGATTACGCAGACGAAGGGGTAAAAGGACACGTCGCGACATCAATGTTAAGAAGCGCTTCAGCAGGCATTGTCTAAACCCAGTAAATTAGTGGCTAAACTAAAACAGCAACAACGTATTAAACATATACAACACGCTGCAATAGTTCGTTTAGCTAACATTTGGCGCAAGGTATTTTTTGTGGTTACCCCAAAAAAGTAAAATTGTGCGCTTAGCGCGAGTTGGTGGTCTTAGACCGAAACCCCTACGTGCAATGTGGAAATTAATCCACTCAGGGTAGTATCTCTACTAGGTAGATGCTGGCAGACACCCTCCACGAGTATCTCTACAGCATGCAATCCACGTTTTATGACAAATCCTACGAGTGATTTCCCCACCCACCAGATGTGGTCACGTAATTACATATAACGACATTGTGTGACAACACGACATTTCGCATCTGCCTCGACGTGTGTATTTCTGTGTTGAAACATTCATCCGCGCTAAGGCGCTAGTTTATTAATATTCACAATGTAACGATCACGTGGCCGATTGGGAGTATGGTCGTGTGGCCGAATGGTTAACGCGACCTATATACATATAGGCCTACCGACTCTTTTTCAAAACTTGCCTCGGTAAAAAAACCAAAAAAAACACAAAAAAACGTGGCCGATTGGGAAAGCGCCTATGTGGCCATTGGTGAACTCGCCGATTTATATACCACAGGTCATTTTAAGAAGACTCAGTAAAGACGTTAAAACGGCTTTAATACTTAGTTTGATAAATAAAGGCTGATTGCTTTGGATATTTCTTTTATGTCGAAATTTTCAATTCATTTAAATGGCTCTGTTCAGTAGTATCAAGCAAATTGGAATATATAATTTTGTTACATCTAATTTTCAATCTCGTAACTGATACTTACAAGATATATGCTTAACAGGTTAATGTCATTGATGTCAAAAAAATACTTTAAATACAGTTGTACAACTAGTCATTGTCTCGCGGTCCGGGTTAATTTAAATATTTAATTATTCTTTTGTAAAAGACAACTGCCTTTAGATTTCCTAGCTACACAACCGCGCTGGAAGTGTATCACGTTTAATTTCATAGTTTGCTTCCGACTTACGTTGACAAGTAGGGGGTGAAGCGCTCCATTGACCGGAACCGGAAACGTCATTGCAAGTCACTGCTGGTTCACCAACCCGGTCGTAACCGGCGTTACACGTGTAAAAACAAACACTCCCCACTGCGTTGCGGTCTGAGCACTGCACTCGTCCGTTTTCCGGTTGCAGAGGCCGTGGTTGGCACGTGATGGCTGAAATAAAGCTTGCAATGACTGATTGAATTTTTCATTGCAATTGACTACAGGATGGGTCGTGTGGCCGAATGGTTTACGAGTTGGATTCCTATATCGCTTTATATTAAAACCATAGGGTCGAAACTTAGACAGGTAAAAAATGACTACAGAATTTCATGAAGGCAATTTTTTAATTTCTACAAACGTGAAATTCATAATTTCACTTTCACAATAATAAGAAGTCATGCATTTTACGCACATAAACATCAGGGTCTGCTAAACTTTTCCTTGATAACGCCTAAAATATTGATTCTTTTCATTTTTTATTTTTTAAACCGAAATGTGTAATAGTTGAACACCACTTACGACAATCTATTTGTCTGAAATAATCGTTTGTGAGGTTTCCACATGCTCTCGTCATTAGCAAGTTCGCAAAATCTGTTGAAAGCGCCGCAAACCCCTCTGTTATCAGATACGTTCTATTATCAGAACCAGATATTGCAGCTAGCTGAGCTGGCCTTATCGCGCCTATTCGTGATTGAATCCCGACAACGTAGGTCTGGAACCACAAAAAGCAAGGTTATTTCTGGAGTATACGAAAAGGCGACTAGGCGCCCCCTTTTCATGACATGGTTTGGGTTAACCAATAACTAAAGCCTTAGGTTACAGAATACGACTGAAAATATATCAAATTGCATGAAATCAATTGTAAATTGCATGACACCAGTCACTTACTATGACTGTGGATCGAATGAATGTCGTTACCTCGAGTTGGTGATCTTACTGTGACCCCCTACTTATGATATCATGACTGTTACGACCAGGCACTTACCACTCTTGTCACATTATCATGGATGGCACTAAACGGAAATTGTAGAGAACCTATCGAATTTTATCGCTTGAATAAAAATCAATAAAGTATCTATCGTGATAAATGCATGTAATAGCTACTGTATACCGAGTGTGGTTACAAGGTAATTGACAAATGTCTACGCTTTGACATTTCCCTTTTCTTCACCACCCCAGAATAAATGTGAAAATAGGTTTCTGTTTCATATAATGTTATTACCTCGACGCCTCTTGCTCTAAGTTGCAGCGATGGAGTCAATACGTCATCTTGTGCTCGACCGTCAGTTATCGTGATGACGACATCTCTGACGTCAGGTCTGTCTCCGTTAAGACGGTTTAGTATTACGTTGTTAACATAAGACAACGCTTGTCCGGTAAGCGTCCCTAAAGAAATCGTGTTTTAATTTTTAAGTACCTTCGGTTATTGTTTTGTCTTTGCTTTCACATATCCAGGCTTATCAAGAATAGTTGTTTTGTGTTATAAAGACGCAATAACACTTGCGCAGAATTTCGACGGATAAACTACGCCCGCATTATACAATTATTTAGGTAACCATTACAATCTTTGCGTGTATTTCGTGTCCCTGCAAAAGGTCTTGTGTGCAATAAAGATTGGTTGCATTTACCTCTAATTGGTGATCTTAAATCAAAACGTTTTATAGTCCATCTTCATAAGCAGGCGCACACGGATCTTTAGCTTTACTTGAAACGGATATAGCTTATAGTCTGGTTTGGCGTATCACCTGATATTGTGGAACTTTATGCAGTACTCAATGCACGTTTAACAATTGCCCAGGGTGGATAACCAACACATGTGCGTGTGTAACTTTGCCCGGGTAATTTATATTACTGTAGCGACAGTCTTCGACGTATTAATCAATGATAATTTATCTAATTGTTACCTCCACCATTGTATGGAATTCTATTAAATGCTGCCAAAAATGCAGCGTCATCTCCTGGATATTGATTCAGCAATATTTGCGACCGCCGATCGATTTGCCTGTTGTAGCGGAATACGGCGATCCGAGTGGTTGTGGTAGATCGATGGAACGAACTGTAGAATAAGAAGGGATTTTAGCCATCAGTATTTGTAAAAACCACAGTTATAGGGGAAGCTTCATGTGTTTAAAATAAGAACCATATATATCCCCAGGTTATCTCCGCACTCTTATATTCTTTTGAGTGTGGGCATTTACCAGTGGCTAAATGTTAAATTTTTGATTTAATTCATATTTTGACACCTCACATTCCTAAAACCAGACTGCACAACTCCATATATAATCGTTTTTATATTTACTACAAATTTTTGCAAAATTCACAAGCAAAAATACCCGCGCCGAAAATGGGCGTTCTCATTGTATTTTCAGGTCTCAGAAAACTCTCCTGCGTTACGTATATTGCCGCTACACATCTATTTATTATAATATAACATCTTTAAAAATGTCAACTTAATTGTAATTAAAGGCTTGCCATCTGAACAATAAATCAACGAAATTTAATGTATGCAAATAACCTTTGATCAAGTTTTATAATTCCTAATTTGCATAAACTGTGTAACATATCAATTTTTGTCATTAATATTTACTAGCGCGTCGTCCGGCTACTTGCGCGTATAAATCCGCGGTTGGTTTGTCATTGTTGTTATAAATTACAAAAAATCACACATAATTAAATTCCAAAAATGTTTGGGGATATACATGGCTCTTCTCTAACTGTTTTACCTGTGCTAATTATTTTAAAATTAATGCTGAAATACGTGGCAAAATAGTGCATTGTATTTTTGTCAAAATTTTATACTTTACATTTAAAGCTATTTTATTCTAAGAAAAAAATATTTTATGATATTATAAAAATTCCAAATACCTTATTATTCTACGAACAAATGACTTCATAATTCGCCAATTAAACCTTCCAACCGACGAAGAAGAATCCATCACAATAACCAAGTCCATCACCGAAATAGGCGGACACGTACCTAAAATTTTTAAATGTTTTATTAAACTACTTCTTTATGCTGTTTTTGAATTTATTAGTTATGTGGCAACAATTTGTGGATTATTCTCTCCTGTAAAATATCTGCCGTGATAACTACTAAAGTATTTATTCATTTACAGGATTGATTATTCTCTTCAGCTAAAATGTAAAACATCTGCAGTAATAGCTGGTTCAATATATTTACAACGATGAACACCAGCACAGGAATACTAACGTAAAAGTCCACAATAATTAACCTAAAGTGGGATACAACATTGCATAATTTAAGATATAAAAATAGAAAATAATCAAACTTCTGAACTTACCAAAATAATTAAAAGTTAACTAATAAAAAGGGGGGGGAATAACTAAAATAAAAAGTTTTAAAATGGACATAAAGGAAATGTCAAAATGAATTGGAAAAGTATATATCTCTATTTGCTCGGATAATAGTTTTAAAAGTTTTGTTATAAAGCTTACGTGCACAACATGGCCGTTCTGCGTCCCAGTTCATGTTATTAAGGCAGATGTTAGACGAATCGTTTCCTGTTGTCAACTTATACCCGTCGACAGCATTACAGGTAAAACTGCACTCGGAACCTGTACTATCTCCATCTGTACATCCGACTTCGCCGTTTCGTATAGAGCCAACTGGCATGCATTCTTGCCCTACAGTAAATATATACATTTATAATATCGTATGATTGGGAATTTCCGCTTTATTCGTGTTATCTTGTCGTGAATGTTGCTTTAGGAAATATGTTTAAAATGAAGGAAATATGTTTAAAATGAAGGAAATATGTTTAAAAAAATAAATTTAGTAGGAAACATGTGATTGTAATCCTTTTTGAAGGAACAATAATGTAGATGACTAAACTAAATTTTGACAAAATCCTTGAAATATAAATCTGTACACGGATTTACACACTGAAGTGAAAATTTCAAAATCGTTAACATTGACCTACCTCTCACAGATGTTGCTACAAATGCAAGACAGAAAAAAATTGAGTACTTCATAATTTTACTCGCTTTGGATAGAGGTCTGTTAATTCTACTGACCCTGGCAAACTATGAAACGCAGGAGAAACGCCTATGTTTCATACAGGGTTGTTCTCAACTTATTTTAGACGTTTAACGGTTTTATATACAACACACGAAACTAATTTTAATCGTGAGTACGAAAAAGTTTAAGCAACAGTCAGATAAGGGATATCGTGCGACAGAGTTTATAGGAAACTTTCGCACAGTTAGTTATTTGAAAAAGAGAACTGACGTTTTTCAGGCACGCCTATATTAACGTGAAATGCAATTCGTGCATGCATTATACAAACGCTTTGTTCAATTTTAAAAGGTCCTTGCCAATTATCGTAATTGTATATAAATCTACAAGAGCGTAGTGTCCAGACTGAAAGTCATTAATATATGATTAATCAAGATTAGTGTTCGGTAGGTTCGTGCGCGAAAGTACAATCTTTCATTGCAATTAAGTTTACATATATGCATCAATCGCATCAGCCGATTAACATATTGCCAAAGTTTTTTTGTTGTTGATATTTTAACTAATAAACCTACAAGCAAACCACTCCGATTTATTGTGTTCTAAGTCACTTCAATATGGCATAGCATTTTCCAACAACTTTGTTAGGTTAGAGTAAGTATTTAGTTAAGGGTTGCGCTGTTATTATAGACCGACATTACCCTATCATGTAAAACGCATGAAATGTCATTTTTAAACAAAGTGTCGTACCACTCTAAACGTTATTTTTTTATAACAACTTAAGTAATTTAATGCTTATGAAGACACGACAAAGCGTGTTTCTTGGAAACGTTTTATTCCGGTGTCTTGCTGTGATTTTCCTGCATGATATGCTGATGCGGACAGCAGACGAGGGCTGTGTCAACGCCCTCACTCGGTCGCCTCAAGCTGAGGCTTTGATTGCAATTTCTAAGAAAATAACGAAAAACTCAAAGACAGTCTTTATTACCATGTAAAGACATTTTGAGCGGTCAAATACCAATAAATGCATAAACTATTGTTGTTTTCGTTTAACACTACCATATAGGCATTCTGCTACCTTAATTCATTTATAGGCCTATTAATATCGATAAGACCTTGAAACGATTTATTTAAGTTTGGCTGTTTAAAAAAATTTTTTTTGCAAATAAATATCTAGCAGATGGCGCCCACTTATGGTAAGTATTTTTACTGCGGAAAAGTACCGATACATATGCCGATTCTATACAAATACGGTCTTAGTGACGATCCTATCATGGGATCGAAACTTGGCGAGGTAAAATTAATTATTGTAAAAACTTCATTTGCCGTAAACATTTATGGCGTGTTATTTGAACTTTGTTGTAACTTTTGCCATTTTAAGTTATCACCATATAAGCTAAAATGCGATCATTACTTACATTTTCTTTGAAACTATATATAATAAAACGTGCATGTAACGGATCGCACCATTGGCAGCAAAGAGACGTATGATTGTAGTCGACAACGTTTGCACAAATCGTGCCGTTTTACGAACAAATCGTGATAAAAACACATATGTTACTTGCCGGGTTTTTCATGCGTATTAAATTTGCATAATTATTTGAAAAATAATTTTACCTTTTGTAAGCATCGTTATATGCATGTTATTAAATATGTTACATAGCCCGTATAATTTAAGGAATATTGTTAGCGGATATATAGTATATTTCTGTAAATTAGAAAGTATGTAATACAATGTCGTCGCATTAAAACTTCAGTCTATAGAACCGTGGTTCTCCGCGGTATACTACAAAACAATAATATCTTTGGGCCAAGTTTTTATATACCGCAACCAAAGATATAAAATTTAATGATTAATATACCAAAATGCGGATTAATTCACATCTACCACAATGGTGTTTAATGCCCCCCAACAACATAATAGTGATAAAGTAACACGTCACAGATATCTGGAAAATATTCGGTTTACCAGAGCTATCACAGGGTGATATATATGATTGGACGTCTCTACAATTTTAGAGTATTAAACCATTGGATTTTTTTTTGCTGAATTTTATGCTTATTTACACATTAACGCTAAGTTTTGTGCACACCTTAATCACACAATTTAGTTTTACACCTATGGAAATGAACAGTTAATCAAAAACTAATTTTCTTCCAAGTCACGTACACACCATCAATTGTTGCAGCTTTAATGCACTAAGCATGTGCGGTTACGTCATCGTAGTAATCATTTCCAATTAATATTAATTTACTTCTTTGTCTTTAACTCATTAGCACCCATGCTGTAAGCGCATGTTCCACCATTGGTTTCCAGTCGAGATGTATATTTATTCAGATGTATTTTGTAATATGTGAAGAAAATGAATCGTTGACCGTCAGAGCATGAAGGGATCACCTATAAGAGTGTATAACTTGGTCTAAGTTTAATGCCATTCACCGTTGTAAGAGATATATAAAATTTCTTTGCAAATCAACCTCGATAAGCATACATGTTTAATTTACCCTTTCCGAGGCCAAGTAAATCTATATCCGACTATTTACATCGTCCTAAAACCATAACTGTCGTTGAGTTACTATTTTTTAAGTATTTTGTAACAAGCTCCATCGTTTTCGGTTTCGATCAATCACGTGACCGCTCATCTTTCGACTGATGACAGACGAGAAAAACAGAAAACCATAAATTTGATATATTCATTTATGCTGAAATAAATTCAAAATGTTTTTTGGCCGCCCAAATTAAAGTTGCTCTGATGGTTATAATTATTTTTAGATTCTGAATCACATACAACACGTTACCTTCAGCAATTAAACCGTGGAAACGAGTTACCCGACTATAACCGCAGATAAAACTTTCAATATGATTTCTCCCTCACCACCCAATATGGAAATAAAACATTCAACTCTGCCTAAAACATCATATTTAGACAATACCACACATATATTATTTAGATAAGGTAAATTGGCTTAAAGAAAGCGAAATAAGATAATTACCTGGTCTGACCTGATATATTGGTAGTAGTAGGCAATTTCAAGGCAGCTAAAAAGGATTAATAAGTTCCAATAATATTAAAGGTACGTTTCAGACATAAACATAAAACTGCAGAAAATAGCTATGGTAACCCGACGGTGGGTGCAAGGTAATCTGATGATTCCGATATGATAATACCCCTTGACGTGTTCACGAGATTATCTGACGATTGGGGATTTGATAACAAAAATCTTTTTCCACAATGGCCCATACTTTAATAATGGGTGGGAATAGGACCAGCTACCGCCTCGGTTGAATACAGATGTTTGGAGAAAGGCTTTATAATACAGAAGAGTGGTGGGTGCTAATAGTATTTTTATAGCTAAAATATACAATCTACCTTTACATCTGATGACTTCTGGGGGTCAGGAGCTACCGCACTGGAAGTGCTGGCAAATTTTATCGTACGTTTTAAACCGCTGTGGTGTTGCGTGGCTGATGCAAATAAAAGTACTAAACCCTACATTCATTTAACGCATTAGTTTTACTTTTGACTGCTGGTTTTATGTAAACGCGGTGTTGCGAAATGTATCCTTTTTTCGTGTCGGTAGTCGGGTCACAGGAGCTAAACCAGAGTTTGGCTTACGACAGAAAAGTTACTATAAACGGCGTACTACCGATTAATGGACATCCATGCGCGGTCCGAAATGACAGGCGGCCATCTTTTAGTCATGGTATATAAATTAGTGTTTTGCCGAGTAATAATGGCTGTGATTCCCCAATGATTATTATGGGTCCCATTTGAAAAAATGGGACACATATTGTTTTTGTCCGTTTTTTTTCTTTTTTTTTTTTTGTTTCTTTTTTTTTTTGTCAAACGCTTGACAGGCATGGCATGGCGACCCGACATCTACCAGAAGGAATAATGGAATCGCAATGAAACTTGGTGATTTTTTAGACAACATGGCCTAGATATGCAGAAACCGAAATTTTGGGTAATAAATTTAGGGGAATTCCCCTTGGACGTTAAAAACCAAAACGGCCATTTTTTTTCTAAAAAATTAGCTTTTTAGGCCATAGCACTTGAACGGCTGCTCCAATTTGAATCAAATTTGGTGGAATGTTAGTGCACTAGTCACTGATTTAACACTTGAAAGAAATAAAAAAATTACCTAGGGAAATACCCTAAAAATTAAACTTTTGCTGTTAAATGATAATTGTAACAGGCATGCTATGTCGCCCCGACATCTACCAGAAGGGTTAATGAAATCGCAATGAAACTCGGTGATTTGTTGGACAACATGGTCTAGATATGCAGAAATTAAAATTTTGGGTGATAAATCTAGGGGAATTTCCCTGGGACGTTAAAACCAAAACGGTATTTTTTTCTAAAAAAATAGCCTTTTTTGGGCATAGCGCTTGAACGACCGATACAATTTGAATCAGATTTAGTGGAATGTAAGTGCATTAGTCACTGATTTAACACTTAAAAGAAATAAAAAAAAATACCCAGGGAAATACCCTAAAAATCGGATTTTGTTCTCTAATTATGATTGTGACAAGCATGCCATGTTGCCCCGAAATCTAGCAAAAGGAGTAATGAAATCGCAATAAAAATTTGACATTTGTAACAGAACATAATCTAGATAAGCAGAAACCAAAATTTTGGGTCATGAATCTAGGGAAATTCCCCTGAGACGTTAAAAACCAAAACATTTTTTTTCTAAAAAATTAGATTTTTTGGGCATAGCACTTGAACGGCTGCTGTAATTTTAATAAAATTCGGTAAAATGTTAAAATATTAGACACTTTGTGCCAATTAAAAAAAGAAAACATTTAATTAGGTTAATTTACATGAAAACAAAGATATGTTCCTAAATTTTGATTGTGGCAGACATGCCATATCGCAATGACATCTTCAACAAGAAGTCGACAAATCAGATTAAAACTTTAAGAATTGTTACTTAACATGACTCACTTATGTAAAAACAGAAACTTATCTACCAAACCCAGGGGAATTCCCTGAAATCATGAAAAACTAAATCGGGCCGTTTTGGAAATTTAGCTTTATTTTACTACAGCGCTTGAAAACAGGCTATAATTTAAAACATTTGTGGTAAAATGTTCGTAAATTTAAAACGTTTATTCTTTATTCAACTAAAATGTAAATTAAGTTTGGTCTGTTAACTATGGGACCCATGCGTTTATGCTTGCAGAAACAAACTACATACTCAGTGTATAAAATACAAATTGTGGTTAGGGACCCTGTAGCATGAATATAGGGTATACAACATGTGTTTTACAAATAGTGGTGGTTAACACGTGGTTGACACTCTCTAGTTTGGTTTGAAGTAGCATGTGCTAGACAGCGCGCCGGTGTTCTAGTTTAGCTGGAAAGTTTGCTAATAGTGGAAGAGTGCTTCGTGAAATAAAGGTGTTGAATGCGGATTTCCGAACTATTCTGTTGGGAAAAGTTCCCGATGTACGTAAGGCTACCAGACCAATTTTAAGTAAAATATTGAAGGGTTTAGATCAAAGGTAATGTTAGGCTGTGAAAAAAATCTAAGACTTTCTGTGACAGGATTTTAAGTGACAGCCCCTTTTGTAAGGTCAGTTTGCATTTGAGAGATAAGGATAATAATTTATTGAACGCCCCATATAGCGTTTGTGCTTAACATATCGATTTATTGCAATAGTTCAAACAAACGCAGGTCATATGAATTCCAAGTTACCATCATCAAAGTTACCATTACGAATATAAATAATCTTAAAATACACTGCAATTAAGATTAATACCTTAAGTCGTGGACATATACCTGGTCTAGCATGGTTAGATCGGCATACATACATAGCATTCAAATAGTTAAACAAACGAACAAATTATTGTATATTTAAAGGTTCGATGTCAGGCCTGGTAGGATATCTTAACCCACGGTGATATTTTAAAGAAAAACGAGAATATGAAAAAAAAATCGGAGTACAATATAACTAATAAACTATCTAGGATATAATATACTCCTTGTATTTAAATATTAAGTTCAAAATTTTTTAATAAATATTACAAAGAAGAACCACACCAGTTTCCACATAAACAATTTTGAAGATTTGATATGAATGGTTGGCTGAAACCCGACTCGGTTAACACAGTTTCATTAAATGTTGAGGTGATTGTGAGCAAATTGGTAGATTTCCTCACATCAAATCTTCCAAAGTTAATAAAATAGATCTGCAAGTATAAATGTATAGGATAGGATATTCATGTCTATTCCTGTGAATGGGAAAACCAGGGGGGTTAACACACAGGCAATCGTCAGATCACCTCGCGCCCACCGTCGGGTTACCAGAGCTATTGCAATGTTTTATGTATGGTTTAGTAGAACCCATTTAGCCGCTAAGTTCAGGCAATGCCCGTTAAGTGCCTATATTGCTAGTTCTGCACTCACGGCTTAATTACAAAATCCGTTGACATTACCTCTGTTCCAGTTTGTCTTAACTGGTGCTGCAACGAAGATTTATCCAGTTCTCTGTCAGTCAGCAGGATAATTGAGTTATTGAAATCAGGCCGATCCCATTCGGAACTTAGCCTAAACATTTGTTGCATCGTCCTATTTAGGGAAATCCCTAAATCAAGTAAAAAGGATTTAACTTAATCAACGGATAAATTATTTTAGTTTTAGTAGTAATGGGGGCTATGTTAGCTTTGGCAAAAACATTTTGTCCGACCGAAAAGCACATTTCAACCAAAAAGTTGTAGGTCAGGGTCGCTATAGCTATTCGGTTAAGTCCTTGGACACGACATTTTACGGCCATGGGTAATTTTACAAATTATCCCATCCCCATTCTTACGTTAAAGGCTTACTTTTCAGAATGTTACTATAGGATAGCTTTTATTAAACCAGCTGTCGCTCTCGATGTTAACTAAAGAAGTATACGAAGGATTCTTCACTCGCTCTGTAATTAAAAACCTACTTTCTGTGTTGCTACTCATGTGACCACGCAGAGACGCAGAGATGTTGTTTGTTTCCCTTATTTCAAAGTTGAATTGGTAAGTGCTGAAAACTAGGAACTTTGAAGAATCATCAGAGAGGGTAAATGGTCTGCAAAATATATATGTGATAAGGTAATAACTCTGATTTTGAGGGAAGAAATTTTAGTAAAATCAGATATGTCGTAAACCTTGTGAAGTTAATAAGAAAATGTTCAATTCCTTCCCACAATGCTGATGGACTCGCTTGTGTTGAAACGTCCAGCATAAACACGACGTCCATTGGTAAATGAGGCGGACATGTTCCTGAGATAACGTTTTAACTTATAAAAGTTTATACCAAATGTAAAAGAGAAAACTACGGTTTATTGAAAAGCATTAAATGCATCTTGTGGTCTGTAGAGACGTCATTACGGTGTGGCCGTCCCTACAATAGATATATGAGTTGTTTTAGAAAAAAACAAAAAAAATAGATCTGCCGAAGGGTCGATAGAATAGGATTTTCAGGTTTATTCATGTAAATAGTAAAACGCGTTATCACACCAGTTTCGAAACTGCAAGTTTCCGGTTGAAAGGCGATGCACAATCCGCCAAGCTAATCGGTGTCTTTTGGTTAAATCCAATGCAAATATCGTAAGTTGTTAGTTGCAAAGATACATAATATTAAGTCCTTTGTCGATTTGGGTAAATGATACTGGCGGTACGATTGACAAGTGCTTGGTTACTTTCTACCCACTGAATATTTAAAACATCCGAATTACTTTGGCAGTTTTGTCCTCTTGAAGTCCACTCCGCAGTAACACTGCTTACGTGTTCGCATGTTGTCGCTATTTCCCCGGTAATAGAGAATCCTGGATCGCAGTAAAACACACAGACACTTCCGACCATATTACGATCGGTACAAGTGACATCGCCGTTTAAGAGCTCTGTCACTGGTGGTTGGCACCGTATTGCTGAAATATAATTTTGAATTAATTTTAGGATAGATTTAAAGGCTATATTACCTGTAACTTTAAAATGTTTAGCTTACCTGTATTTTTATTAATAAAGTAATTATATTAAAGCGGTATCTCTTTATAGCGTTAGCGAAAAAGTGTGTCCGGTCCGTTGGTCTAACGGTTAAGTGTGTCGCTTTTCAATTTTAAGGTTCCAGTTGCAAAACTGGTCGCTAGCTAGTCGGTTGTGTCCTTATTGGACAAGGCACTTTACGGGCACTACCAAGAGGGTTTACGGGCAAACCAAATTAAAGGAACATGTCTATCATATACAACACACTGCAATAGCTCCGGTAACCCGACGGTGGGCGCAAGGTGATCTGACGATTGCCCGTGTGTTAACCCTCTTGGTTTTCCCATTCACGGAGATAAATATGAATATCCTATCCTATCCTTCTAACTAATCGCCTTCAAAGGCATCGGCAGAGACGTGTGCATTCATGCATATCACGGGACCTCAGGGGTTAAACTTTTAAATATAAATCTTCTGTAAATAAACAGAGGGTGCTAATTATAACTGGATTGATGTAAGTAAATTTAGTAGGGTCAGATTTTAATTGCTGTAACTTTTGGTTCTCTGTTTGAATAGTCACCAACACGGGCAACACTGAAAAGGAAGATGGGAAGAAGGGAAACTGCTCACTGAAACTATAGAAACTAATTTTAACCCTGCCCTAAACACTAATCTCAACCCCAGAACGAACCTTAACTCCAAACATATGTTTAAAACTAACCCTAATCACCAAACTTCATTTTAGTGAGCAGTTTTCCTACCTGCCGCCTTCCCGCTTTCCCTCATTTAGTTTTCCCCACCACTACTGCGTTGAAGTACATATTTTTTGAATACATTACGGAATTGTTTTACCTTTACAAGTAGGTGCTGGGTTACTCCATTCTCCGATTTCGTCATCGATTGTACTTAATCCACAGGTAACTCTTGGCGAGCCAACCATATAAAAGCCCAGCTCGCATTCAAATCTGTGTGAATGTTATTTAAACATGGATGGATGCTTTTATAAAAAAATTACAGGCTAGTCTTTTAAAAAAAAACAATATGATCAGAAATGCATAGAGTAACCTAGCATTTTAAATGCGTGTATTATTATATTTAACGTCCGGCCCGATGGTCTAGCGGTTAAGTGCGTCGCCTTTCAATCGAAAGGTTGCAGGTGCGAAACTGGTCGCTAGCTAGTAGGTTGTGTCCTTGGGCAAGGCACTTTACGGACATTGCCTGAACCCAGCGGATTAATGGGTTCTACCAAATTGAAGGAACGTGTCTATCATATACAACACACTGCAATAGCTCCGGTAACCCGACGATGGGCGCGAGGTGATCTGACGATTGCCCGTGTGATAACCCCTGGGGTTTTCCCATTCACGGGGATAAACATGAATATCCTATCCTATCCTATCCTATCCTATCCTATCCTATCCTATCCTATCCTATCCTAATCGTAATAGTAGCTAAACAGAATTACGAAATGTTAGAACGATTAACAAAACAGTAGACTTTACCACTAATGCAAAATGATTAAAACGTAGTACTATAGGCTATACATTGTTGAGATATATTATTTGTATAGTCCAAATATTTGTGGTGTGGCCTTTACATATAAAAAGAATCAATTATTTTATAGCTAATACACCCGGTTGTTTAGTACAGGTTTAAAGAGTTGGCTTTAAACACTTGGACTAAACCCAATTGAGACAGCCTGAAATAAATAGTAATACAAATGACATTTTTGATCAAACTTACATGCATTCACTTCCAAGGTTGTTCGCATTGTAGCAAAATATACCGCCCTGATACAAATCCGTATATCTTGGGGAGCATGTGATTCGTATGCATCTTGGTGGTGCATTATTCCAAAAGAAATTCGAACCTATGTCAAATGATGAATTTTAATCGAGCAGTTCAATTTAGGTTAATTTGTAAATGCTACCATACTAAATACGAACTAAAACAGGATTCGATTCATGTCGTTCTTGTAATGTAACGGCAAGCACATAAAAACTCTGTTACACATAAAAACCTAACGAATTATATACATTGATGGGATTCAAAATTTTAAGAACATGTTCATTTTTGTATCGTATTACTAACAACAGGTTCCCTAAAAAGTCTAATGTCTGTAAAAAAAGCAAGAATCGGATCGGTGATTATCCCGACGTTCCAAGAACGGGTTCGACCAAACCCATGCGAACCTCTTAAATCCCATCACTGATTAAATACAATATAATTGGAAGCTATAAAACCCAGCCAAAATTTACTCGGACATTATTTGCTTCGGAATTACACTCCACTTTTCGTGTAATAAATCGGCCAATGTTATTGAGTATTATTATTCGGATGAAAAGCACCAACATAATACAAACCGCAGGTCAATCTTTGCCTTCCTCTCAGTACGTAATCAGGGTCACAAGTGAAGTCGCAAACTTGGACGTGGCCAATGTTTCGGCAGTTGACTGTACCAAACGCTGGTGCAGTGAGTGGAACACACGATGATCCTGTATTTCGGTTTAAACTTGGGTTAAACTCGATTTAACATATTTCGGTTTAAACTTGGATTAAACTCGATTTAACATATTTCGGTTTAAACTTGGATTAAACTCGATTTAACATAGTTCGATTTAAACTTGGATTAACCCTTTAACTGCCGGCTGTTTTTTGGTCATTTTTCGGCTAAGTTGCCTTAGGTTAGAAGCTTCTGTACAAAAAACTATTGATGTAAGCATGATATGATCAACAGAAAAGTTGTTCAGTAATAAATTTTCTTTTGTTTTACATAAGTAAAATTTTGATGACGTCATAAATTGTGCAATGACGTCATGTGTTCCTATTTAGATCAACAAAAACTATCTTTTTTTCTCATTTACAAACAAAACAGTAAGTAGCAAAGTTATTTATGATTATCTTTGGACCATTTTTGTACTACTCTTTTTGTGATGACCTCACAACTTGACTGATGACGTCGTAATACGCAAATCAATTTTTTTTTGTTTTTTACTCTCGCCCAATGAAACACAAACACATGGCCACAGGAAAACAAAACTGATGCAAAACATCTTCAAAAAGGTTCTTCATTGCTAGAACTACTTGAAAATAAAGCACAACTGCTTCCAGAATCACTATCAGCCAACAAAAGGGCAGCTTCTTCAACAGAATATCTGTTTTTACCCTCCAAAAGCTCAAAAAATGGCCTAATCCAAAATGTACAAGCGAAAAACAAATGAATTGTTTTCAAACTAAACAAGCGAACCATGACGACAATAGTTGAAAACTAATCGGGGACTAAAACAGTATTTAAAACTAATTAAAACAAACAAAACCACACATATATTTATACGTTTTTTAAAACTTAAATAACTAAAAAATTTCAAATGCAAACCTATATATCATCTTATATTGTTAAACGCAGAAATTATTCAGCTCTCCAGCGACATCTCACTGATCAAAATCGGCAGTATACTTTTCCACTTATGCAATTTTAGGCGCTGTCGACTTGAGTCGACAGCGGCAGTTAAAGGGTTAAACTCGATTTAACATATTTCGGTTTAAACTTGGATTAAACTCGATTTAACATATTTCGGTTTAAACTTGGATTAAACTTGATTTAACATATTTCGGTTTAAACTTGGATTAAACTCGATTTAACATATTTCGATTTAAACTTGGATTAAACTCGATTTAACATATTTCGGTTTAAACTTGGATTAAACTCGATTTAACATATTTCGGTTTCACCTTGAATTAAACTCGATTTAACATATTTCGGTTGAAACTTGGATTAAACTCGATTTAACATATTTCGGTTTAAACTTGGATTAAACTCGATTTAACATATTTCGGTTTAAACTTGGATTAAACTCGGTTTAACATATTTCGGTTTAAACTTGGATTAAACTCGATTTAACATATTTCGGTTTAAACTTGGATTAAACTCGATTTAACATATTTCGGTTTAAACTTGTAATTAAACTCGATTTAACATATTTCGGTTTAAACTTGGATTAAACTCGATTTAACATATTTCGGTTTAAACTTGGATTAAACTCGATTTAACATATTTCGATTTAAACTTGGATTAAACTCGATTTAACATATTTCGATTTAAACTTGGATTAAACTCGATTTAACATATTTCGGTTTAAACTTGGATTAAACTCGATTTAACATATTAAGGTTTAAACTTGGATTAAACTCGATTTAACATATTTCGGTTTAAACTTGGATTAAACTCGATTTAACATATTTCGATTTAAACTTGGATTAAACTCGATTTAACATATTTCGGTTTAAACTTGGATTAAACTCGATTTAACATATTTCGGTTTAAACTTGGATTAAACTCGATTTAACAGATTTCGGTTTAAACTTGGATTACACTCGATTTAACATATTTCGGTTTAAACTTGGATTAAACTCGATTTAACATATTAAGGTTTAAACTTGGATTAAACTCGATTTAACATATTAAGGTTTAAACTTGGATTAAACTCGATTTAACATATTTCGGTTTAAACTTGGATTAAACTCGATTTAACATATTTCGGTTTAAACTTGGATTAAACTCGATTTAACATATTTCGATTTAAACTTGGATTAAACTCGATTTAACATATTTCGATTTAAACTTGGATTAAACTCGATTTAACATATTTCGGTTTAAACTTGGAATAACCTCGATTCAAAATATGGCTCTGTTATATTGCTGGCATAAAAAGAAATTAAAAACTATCTTATATATTGCATTTTCGGTAACAATGGAAGACGTTATGGACGATACGGCACATATAAAGGTTTAATATTTTATTGTTATTGGTTATGACTTAAAAACAAGGTTTAAAGTTCAGGCGGTTTATATATTAACTGGTCGTTTAAAATTATAGGCGCTATCGGCCAATTAAAAATTATTCTTATTTAATAGGATAATTTCGACCCCACGATGATATTTTTACTAAAAGACAGTTTTTTATATCAAATTCCGTATATGGATCGATCGCGCTAACCATACGGCTGTCGCTTTGAAATTAAAAGTTAAGTTTACTTTAACCGTTAAAAAATGTTCTCACTTCGGCAAACCGGGGGTCGATGAGTCCACACACCTCTACCGGCTCCTACGTTCACACAGGTTGATGTACGGGAGCCAATGCGTCTAAATCTCGTCTCGCACCAAAACCTAAAACATATGAATTCAAAGTTAACACATGTGTGGTACATTCTAATTAAAAATGTTAACTTGGTATTGCTGCTGGACTTACGTGCAGCGGCTACCAGCTGCTTGGTTATTGGAACACACCATTCTGCCATTTCTCGGGATATTGAGCCTGGAGTTACATTGTCCTCTAAGACATGTCGGTGGGTTGGAACTCCATTCGTTGTTGGGCACTGAGTAATTGTTGTTATTACATACAATATTTACAAAAACGTGTGTTCTAAATGCATATGTAATCCCCGAACATCTATTTATTGACCTTCTCCTCTTTAAAAAAGGAAATTTGATGCCAATGTGACTTTACTAAAGCTAACTAACATGCTGACCGATTGCGATGAAGACCCATTTTTACACGGTAAATGCCCGTTTTAGAAAATATTTTGTAAAGCAGTCTTATCAGTAAATAAGGAAATAAGGTTAAATAAAATAACCTGAACTGTTGCGGTTCTTTAAAACTATCTGGATAGCCACACACTATATTGGGTAAGTCGGGGAAAAAACAGTATCCCCTCCAGTTTTGTACTCTCAACCATTACACTCTTTATGTGTGCGATTGTACTTCTATCTATCCATGTAGTTTTACCCGAGTTTCAAAATTGATCTTACTGCAAGTGACTTGTCTTCTTCCCTCAACGAAGTAGCCCCGGTTGCATGTAACGCTACAAACACTTCCAAACTTGTTCCAGTTCGTGCACGACACCCGACCATAGCGTACAGTGCGAACGACAGGATAGCAACGTTTTGCTAAAAAAAGGGTTACTCTATTTATACAATGACTGCAAAATACCGACTGTAACAAGCGGCTAATTTAGATTAGATAACTCTTAATGACGCTGAAATTTTTACCGCTACGACGTTCACTCAAACAATTATATAAAACATTAAATAGCACAACTAAAGAATTGAACACTATTATAGCAAAAGGATTGCATCGTAAAAATAAAGAAAACCATTTGCAGATCTATTTGTAGAAAGTTCAGATTATATTTGATACAGGGTGTCGTTCCTAAAGGAAGCGTTTATTCATTTAGAAAGAAGCCTCGAACACTTACGGATGCATCTCGGGGTCGGACTAGTCCAAACTCCATCGGTACCGCCGTGTAAGTTAGTATTGCAGGTTGAGGTTGCTGATCCTAACACTCGATAACCATCTTCGCATGAAAATCTATGGCAATAGTATTAAAATAGTCAGGTGGCAGTTTAAAACTTAATTTATCCTAGTTTGTGTAAATATGACGTTAAAAGTAAATATTATACTAGAAAAGTTAAAAGAGCCTTATGATATTTCTATAATTAAGCATTTTGTTGTTTGAATTCCGGTCATGCGACGTTTGATATGGTATATCTTAGGGGTCGGTAAACTACGGCCTTTTCAGCCTTCTCATACGACTCTTATTAATTTTCTTGCTACTGCAGCGAGCGCTTAAGAAGTTTAATAGTTAATACCCATAGATTAGCGAAACAAACAGAACACTTCTGTGATCCTTTTCAATTATTTCATTTTATTGTAGCTAAGTGATTTTTATTTTGTGGAATATCGGTTAAAACGGCTCTTTGAGTGTAAAAGTTTGTCGACCCCTGGTATATGCGCTTCACAGGGGACGTGTCATATGCATTAAGGGGCAGGTGCTGTTTGCGTACAAGATGTAACATGTCTTATCCCAGCGCAAATCAAACTTTACATATTTACCGAACATACTTACACGCATTGACTGCCAACGTTATTTTCATTGAAGCAAAACACACCACCGTTCACCGGGTCTGCGTGAATGGGTTTGCACGTGGTTCGGTAACACATCGGCACAGATGCATTCCAGAGTAAATTCGAGTCTGTATACAATAAAATATGAAAACATATTTGTCAATGTAATGCTTATAAATAACAAAAGTTTAATATAGAAAGATCTACTAATGTTAAACTTATTATTTCGCGAACAAATGTATTAAAGCGTAGTCCATACAGTATACATGGCATACTGCAGCTATTATGCTGGTTTGCACAACTTGGGACAGCACTATATGTTTTTAAATACCTATTAAATGACGTTACAAGTAAAAAAAACGTTACCGAATAGAATGTGATAGCTAATTATAAAAAAATACAAACAGCATTTTTATCATTATGTAAATATGTTAAAATAGTATAACTGAGCAATATTTTATTTCGCTATACCGTCATATTCTAGTACCGTCATTTTCCGGAATATACCGCTATTTTCCGGTACCGCCATTTTCCAATATTCGTATTGCCTGGTATTTTTATTTTAGGTTGTTTTATTCTAGTTTATTGTCATATTCAACACCGTCTCATTGTAAATATTTCCTTTAGATTTACGTCTAACTTGTCACCAATAAAGAGACGGTCTACTCTATACACTTTTTAAAATTCGGCGAAATGCATTTACCATTATCATTAATAAACTGACTTTTTTATACGTGACTCTTTAAAAAGTTCACACAAACAGATGAAGCATTAAAGAAATTAGTAATGAATTGGTAGGTTTTGCTTATAAATTGTTTTATGATCACGACTTGGCGCCTCGTGTAACCCGCCATGAACCTAAAGCCAGAAACACAGTGCCAAAAACGTGATTTGTAATTAAGGAATGGATAATTACCTCTGCTGTGCAATATGACTAACAAGTAAATGATTAATCAGCGGTTAATTGCCGAAATATAATTGTGTACATGTATGGAGTATAAACTAATAGATTTAAATATTGTTATTTATACAAGTAAAAAGAGTTATATATAACTAAAAAACAATACTTACTGCATTTTATGCTTGCGTTTCCTACAAGGTGAAATCCAAACTCACAAGAAAATAAACACACGCTCCCAACTTTATTTGTGATGTCACAATGCATTCTTCCAAATAATGGAATTAAAAGCACATCGCATGTTGGAGCACCTATATTTTTAACACTTTAGAAAAAGTATACGCGTTATATAGGCAATACTCTTTAGATAGCTGTTACAAGGAAAATGATCATTTTTAGCAAATTAATAGTACATTGAAAGCTTTAATGTTCTGTTTAAACGATATAATGGGGCTATAGCCTAAGACTGTTTCTTTAAAGTAAGCGTGATATACGTTTGCCAGAAAGTAATGATTCTACACAATCTACAGTCTAGTTGTTTTCAAATTATTTACTTGTTGTAGTTGTAATAATTCTTTCGGTGGTTTGTGCGAGTTCAATCCGCCGTTCAATTTTCAGATGTTCGTCTTTGGTCGAGCCGACAGCTGTGTTGTTTATAAACCCAGCAGTACTTGTATATACTGATGTGTTTTCAGTACTTGCTGTTGTTTTCGGGTTTAATTGAAGTTCAAGAGGAACGCGTTCGATGAAAAATTGTTGATTGGCGGGAATTAGATTTCTTAATCTACTACCAATATTATTGGGAAGTGTTGTATTGCTAGATTGTAAAGTTGCATTTTTAGTTGTTGGTGCGGTAGTTTGTTTGTTTGTGGGATTAATAGAAATAATTATTGGTTCGGTTGTAGAATCTGTTAGGGCAGTTGTTTGTTTGGTTGTAGGATTAAATAATAGAATAGTTGGTGCGGTTGTAGAAGTAATAAAATCAGTTGTTGGTTCGGTTGTGGGATTAATAGAATCAGTTGTTTGTGCGGTTGTAGAATCTGTTAATGAAATTGTTTGTGTGGTTGTGGGATTAATTGATAGAATAGGTGGTGCAGTTGTAGGATTAATAGAATCAGTTGTTGGTGCAGTTGTAGGATTAATAGAATCAGTTGTTGATTCAGTTGTAGGATTAATAGAATCAGTTGTTGGTGCAGTTGTAGGATTAATAGAATCAGTTGTTGGTGCGTTTGTAGGATTAATAAAATCACTTGTTGGTTCGGTTGTAGGATTAATTGAATCACTTGTTGGTTCGGTTGTAGGATTAATTGAATCAGTTGTTGGTTCGGTTGTAGGATTAATTGAATCAGTTGTTTGTGTGGTTGTAGGATCAATAGAATCAGTTGTTTGTGTGGTTGTAGGATCAATAGAATCAGTTGTTGGTTCGGTTGTAAGATTAATAGAATAAGTTGTTGGTGTGGTTGTAGCATTAATAGAATCACTTGTTGGTTCGGTTGTAGGATTAATTGAATCAGTTGTTTTAGTGGTTGTAGCATCAATAGAATCAGTTGTTGGTTCGGTTGTAAGATTAATAGAATAAGTTGTTGGTGTGGTTGTAGCATTAATAGAATCAGCTGTTGGTTCGGTTGTAGGATTAATAAAATCAGTTGTTGGTTCGGTTGTAGGATTAATTGAATCAGTTGTTTGTGTGGTTGTAGGATTAATAGAAGCAGTTGGTGGTTCGGTTGTAGGATTAATTGAAGTAGTTGTTGGTTCGGTTGTAGGTTTAATAGAATCAGTTGTTGGTTCAGTTGTAAGATTAATAGAATCAGTTGTTGGTTCGGTTGTGGGAATAATAAATTCAGTTGTTGGTTCGGTTGTAGGATTAACATATTCAGTTGTTGGTGAAGTTGTAGGATTAATGGAATCAGTTTTTGGTTCGGTTGTAAGATTAATAGAATCAGTTGTTTTTTCGGTTGTAGAATCTGTTAAGGCAGTTGTTGATTCGGTTGTGGGATTAATAAAATCAGTTGTTGGTTCGGTTGTAGGATTAATAGAATCAGTTGTTGGTTCGGTTGTAGGATTAATAGAATCACTTGTTTGTGCGGTTGTAGGATTAACAGATTCAGTTGTTGGTGAAGTTGTAGGATTAATAGAGTCAGTTGTTGGTTCGGTTGTAGGAATAATAGACTCATTTGTTGGTTCGGTTGTAAGATTAATAGAATCAGTTGTTGGTTCGGTTGTAGGATTAATAGAATCAGTTGTTGGGGCAGTTGTAGGATTAATTGAATCAGTTGTTGGTTCGGTTGTAAGAGTAATAGATTCAGTTGTTGGTGAAGTTGTAGGATTAACAGATTCAGTTGTTGGTAAAGTTGTAGGATTAATTGAATCAGTTGTTGGTTCGGTTTTAGGATTAACAGATTCAGTTGTTGGTGAAGTTGTAGAATTAATTGAATCAGTTGTTGGTTCGGTTGTAGCATTATTAGAATCAGTTGTTGGTGCGGTTGTAGGATTATTAGAATCAGTTGTTGGTGCGGTTGTAGGATTATTAGAATCAGTTGTTGGTGCGGTTGTAGGATTAATAAAATCAGTTGTTGGTTCGGTTGTTGCTTGCTCATGATTTGTCACTTGGTCGGTAGTTTTACCTGGAAGTAGAAAATAAATACATATGCTTGTGCGAACGCATAGCTCGTATAGTAGCACGTTAAAGCACTAGCCGAAAGGTTGTGTGTTATAAACCGGTGGCTCGCCGGTAGCCTATTTTGGAAAATCACCTAACGGAATATACTTGAACCCATTTGCTTGATGGTTAAACAAAAACTGTAACATAGTTTCAGTAACAGTGGGTGGGCTATGTCCTTAGTGCTGATCAGAAGTGTAAAATTAAGCCACTTGGCAAACACACGTTTTTGTTGTAAGGTGATTGGTATGTGTATAAACATAATACTACAATATAACCCTCACGGTTACATCTAAGTCTTTAACAAGTATAGGCCTTTATTATTTAGACTAGGGTATAGTAAACGACTTTAAAGTTTATATTACGCAGTGATATCTTACCACCATTTGTATTGCAGAAGTAGGCTTCCTGGTTACACATGCTTTTATCACAGCAACATCTGCACACCGAACCCACCCGACCGATGTCGCATTGGCGCCCTCCCGCGACCGAATTCTGTGTTTATAAACAAACCGTGAACAGTGAGCAGTAATGTAAAGCATGTTGATTAAAGTTATAAAGATATATATGACTTGACTCTCGAAAATCAATAATAATTATTATGTATAATGTATTCTCCACATACCTGCTTGAAATTGTTTTTGCAAGCTAGTCTTTGTTTGCACGATTTCGATACAAAAAGTCTTGTCTCCCCGGTTCGCACCTCGTTTTGGCATTCCTGGAAGAAAATTGCGTTTTTCATTAAATAATACCAAGAAAGGCCTAGCCTGTCCCATGTTAGCATGTCCGCTCGAATTCGTTCTATTATTCCGTGTTCTATTTATATTTTTGAAAGAAAAAGAAACACGAAGATATTTACCGTATTTTAACCACTCTTACAAGAAATCGTGGCGGCAACTACATGGGCCATGAACGTTATTGTAAGTTTGTCAAAATAGCATGACACAACATTTTTATAACCGGTTTAGGTCCCACTATCTTACTTCCCCTGCTGCAATATCTGTATTACATAATTTTACATTCACGCATTTTAACACGTCTTATTGAGCTGTTTATTTTCGTCACATGTTGTTTCTGGAAACAAATAAAGCAATACCAAAAAAAGTAAAAACACGCCCATTTTCAGCTTTTGTAACCTTTTCTTCGGATCGGAAAGAATTCACATTTTTTAGAAAATTAGAGATGTGAATTTAAAAAAAAAAATTAAATTTAAATATCGCAATTTACCCCAGGTAATCCTCCAAAAGAGAATATGCATAAGCAATTATTAATACATTATCATTACGCGTATGAAAGAAAAGAAAACTTAAATTCAAAATAATTAAATCAGAATACAAACAAAAAATGCGTGCGTCCCATGCCTATCTATAACCATTTTTCGGATAACCCTTGGAAGTTTAGGTCAACTAAAACTTATTATTTACATTTATGCTCCATATCAAGATTAAGGAATGTCCAATCAAAATAAATCTTGTGGAGATGTTATCTAATATTCCTTAAATATGCAGTGGAAAATTAAGAAAATTGCGCAATGGAAAATCCCGACAGACGCAAGAATATAAGCACGGCGACAGTTTTGCGAATATTAACCACCCAACACTCATCTGCACTTAAATTAGCCTGCTTATTGTTCTATATTAACAAAAATTAAAATACGCTAGTAAATTAAAAAAATTAGTCGTGTTTTCTAAAATATAAACGAAAACTGAAAAATACTTAAATTAAAATATTCCAGTTTACTCTATTAAAAAGTCCGCTAAAATTTTTTAACCATCCGTTATAATATACTGTTTCCGTGTGTATAAAACAGCTGGACACTAAAAACCGACAAATGGACAAAGAATTTCAATGCTAACAAATATGCAAGCATCCAATACGCATATTTCTTCGTTGTGACGGAAATCACCATAAACTTAACCACACGCAAAGAGGAACGAAAAAATTGTATTCCAATAAAAATCAATTTTCATATCTATACCAAAAACGTAACTCGTCTTTTTATGTCCAATATGAAAACGAATAAAATGTTCAACTTAACATTATAGAGATTCTTAATTTTTAGTTAGATTTTTTTTACTTTTAGTTAGCATTTTTTCTATTTTTATTGTTAATTTTTGTATACCGACGTAAATACTTTCAGCAAACATGGATATCAAGTTTAGATTGGTACTTTGGAAAGCCGCTTGATAAATGCAGAAACATATGGCGTAAAGTCAAAATGTTTTTTTAAATAGTAGTTTTCAACACTTTGTTGGCACTATATAGTTTATTATTATTGTTACCAGGTATTTTTCGAACGCACGAAGAATATATGGTTTTTGTAAGATTTCTGTATGGCGTTAACCATTTGGTCGCATGAATATTCGGCAGACATTCGTTTTTCATTCAAATTTTCATTGTAAAAATAAACTATGTGTACCTGATTAACGCTGCATCTCTCTATCTTTCCGATGCTACGACAATGACCGTCATTCTTTGCATTTATACATGTCCAGCATCGTATACCTATAATGCATAATTCCAGTGTTGGAGCGGGTCGAATTTTGCTAGTTGCTTTCTTACCTTGGGCTATATCCAAGCCTAAAACCAATATCCAAAAAACGTTCATCTCCAAACCGCCAGTCACTCCAGTAGCTACTTTCTCATTGTTGAGAAGTCGCGCTAAATACTTTTGACCCCAAATCGGCAACACGTTGATTTTCGGAAGAAGCATGACACGTCATCGCGTATATACTTCTTGGGTGAAATGTGAAAAGTGACATGAAATATCTGAATGATTCGTCCTTTCCATCATTGCTGCACGACATAAACTATCTGCAGTTTGCTCTTTAAAATGCTGCACGATTCATGTGCTATATTCGCAGTTCTAACTCTAAGCATTTTGTAATGGCATTGCTTCGCAGAATGGGATATTTATATTTATCCCTGCAGTTACGATCAAATGGCAATCGTGGACACAAGACTATCGTCGGAATACCTCGTTTCCGCCCTTGAAGTTTTTGCTTTGGGCCTTATTTATATTTATTATTAGCGAAATTCACATTAAAGTCTGCCCAGTGCGCCTTTGGAACACACAAATTGAGAATCGGTTAGATCAATAGCATTTTACCCATTTTTTTCATAATACTCAATTACCGTAGACTTTATTCTTAATCATTTTATACAAAATGTTAGGTTAAAAGTTATTGTTTTGGTCAGTCGCCAAACTGTAATGCTTATGAATGGAGCCCATTCGAACCACAAGTCGAAAAGTTTCGACATGACGCTTGCTTGTAACTTGAGCAGGCACTCGACCTAGTTTGCTTTTTACCGATTGGATTAGCGGATTAGTCAAAATCAACGACAGTAGACAAACAGATACAGAAAAATAAGCAAAGACCTCTCTTTAATATTTGTAAAGTATGTCACTGTGTGTCACTGCAACATGATTATGATCAAGACAACGTATTAAAACCGTGTGAAGTGTATTTTTAACGATAGATACGTGGTAACATATCCAACGCCAATCCGTCAAATTTTATTTGAACAATCACTTTGTATAGATAAATACTGCGACTTCATGTTTATTTTTTGTTTATAATACAACTGTCAGTTTTTCGAACTGGTTATTGTCAACAGTGGATTTTTATACTTCGTGGGTAACACCTGTTTTGTTTACATAGCCGCATTTCTACTGCACCTCAGTTCAACTGTCCAATTTGTAAGCATTATATGCTTTATATGTAAGATATAGCGACCCCATTATTGTTTATATTGAGTGTCAACGCCACAAAAGTTTATGATTCATACTCGCAATGTTATTCGTTTCACACTATAGCGAATTTTACCACTGTATGTATAGCCTTTCGTTTTCCCAGATATGCCCATATGTAAGTTATATTCATTCCATTTGATAGTTTTCATATATAATTTATTTGGCACCTATTTATTTATATTTTGCTATCAAACTCTAAACGTTTTGGTGAGCGACGCGTATTTATTACTTCAAATAAAAAACTAGTAGGCGTTTACGCGTACTTCAAGTTATTAAATATAGACATAGGGAATTTACCTTTGACTTACCTTAAACATTTATACAGCAATGTCGTTCATTTGCTGGAATAAATGTAACACGCATACAGATTTATAATTGATAATTATGTATTGTCACCAAAAATAATGTTAGTATGATTAAAATGCGGTAATTTTTCTGGCAAGAAATACATTTGCCAAATGAAGATAACAGCTAATACATATGTTGTGGCTTGGGTAGTATAACGCATAAATATTGTGACCAAAATTCGTACATCATTTCTCAAATGAGTAAGACTTAAAATGATTAATTCCAGCACGAACTTTTCGAAATGCGGCAACTCTAATTGCACTTTCTAAATAGACAATAAATATGAAAATTTCATTATAATTTTGGTGTGGTTATACGGCATTACAACATATATCATGAGGATAATGGTCAACTATATGAAAAATTTTCTTTCATGCTGATCAGCGGGTAGCATCTAAAAGTTTTCGCAAGCAGCGGGGCAAAAGTAGTTTCTGAGTCGGTTAGCGAATTCAGCGTCCAATGAATTAAAACCACCAGTCACTTCAAACAATCGGTCCTCTGATCCTGAAATCTGAAGCAGCTCATCTCTTACGATAGTTGTCCCGGGCATAATCACAGCGATGACAAATGTCTGGAAATGTAATCTCAAGTTAAATCTATTATAAAAGGCAATCTGGACTTTTGCCAGCGTTGATATACATTAGGTACGCTAATGGCCTGCAAGCATGTTAATATTGGACAAAATTACACAGGTCTCAAGATACACCTTACTATTATTATCTTAAACTGATTTAGTAAAAAAAAGACTATAGGCCCTTTAAGAATAAATTTTTTTTTTTTTATTTAAAAGATTTTCTTTGTTCGGAAATTACTACACGTGGGTAAGATAAAATACGCTTGAGGACATATATTAACATATCAATCGATAACGAAATTACAGAAGGCGTTACAACTGCGACAAATATCCTCCAAGATTACTTCGCACCCACATATTAAAAGCTATAATAATTGACCATACCACAGCTCCTGTATCTCTTAACTCTTGTGAAATGGTATCAACACTGTCCTGAGATCGACCATCCGTAAGCACGAACACCAAGTCTGTCACTCCTGGTCTGTTACCATTCTCTCTGGTGAGCATGACATCTTTGGCGTGACGAATTGCATTACCGGTGTGTGTGCCTGTGAACGTTAACAGAAAATGTAATTGTACAAACAAGAAAATGCTCTTAGCTTGAAAGTATTTTACACAAATGTGGATAGACTAACCAACATAAATCGAGTAATGTTTAGACGCTCCATTATGCAAAAAAATTTGTTCTATTAAATATTACATTATTTAAAACAAGGGAGCTACACAGAGCTACTCTTGCAAACGTTTCTTGTGGAGCAAATAGATAATTAGAGATTAAGCCTGAAGAAAAAAAGAATTCACGAGTGGGTGAAATCATGGCTATTTATTTATATATAGATCAACACTTCGGGTAATTTCCCGGAATTGCCAAGGTCAATAAGTTTTACAAAATCGTAAACATACTGATCGTGTTAAGCTAGTGGTATCTAAAAAAAATATAATCGAAATTAGCACACAAAAAAACTAGTTTTATTAGAAAGTAGTTAAGGAAACTTAAGAACGTTGTAAATTGCCGGTACGTCAGCTAACATCTTTGAAAGTTTTAAACCAATTTGCAAATCTGATTATGACGAAATGCCGACAACATGGCACGCGTCATAAACAAACGTAGCAAAACAAAATATTCCTGCTTACAAGAGCACCCATTATTACTTACCGCTTCCGTCATACGGTATTCTTCGAATAGCTTGTAAAAGTCCAGCTTTGTTGCTTGCAAACTGGTTCAGCAAAATCTGAGTGTTATTATCAACAACTCGATTGTAACGGAAGGCTCCCACTCTTAAACTGGACTCGTCAATTACGAATTGACTGTAAAGAAAAATACGAAATAAATTAATCATGTCTTGTAATAGTTTGAACAAGTGTTAACATTTTGTTATACATGTGTTATTTCACAATCGCTAGCTTAAAAGAACCAGAAGCATATTGGTATTTTGAATACCAACCCGAATTTGCGATAGACGTTCTAATTTTTCGACTGGTAAATTTTTGACAGTCAGTTATTTTGAGTTAAAATTTTGGAACCCCTTTAGTTACCTAGCAAATAATATGTGTAAGCGCTTTAATACTATGAGTTACATTGCGACTAATTTTACCAATATCAAAAACTTGCTGTGATAAAGTGCGTTACAAACTATGCGGGTAAAAAAAAGAAAATTCGAAAAATTGGGCAAATATTGTGTGTTCTTGAAAAACACATCAGAACGCTGTTTGGCAAGGTTCTCTTCTAAATAAATATTCTGTGAACAAGGTATTGAAGATTGCTCTTTTACATAATTAAGGAGATTAAAATCTTATCCAACTATTTTTGTATAATATCTACTTGAAACAACCAGCTACTGTATTTCTATAGTCTATAGCAGTGGTTCTTAAACTGGGGGGCGTGAACGCTTCTCAAGGGGGGCGCGAGCATGGCAGTTACATATTGATGAAAAACAGCTCTAAATTACAGTCAAGCCTCGTATTTCTCGTTAACACTAATCCAATAGATTAATCTGTGCCCTAGTTTTAAAAAACAATTTTGTCTGGGCTATAATTCATTACTGTTTCAATTTTCGCTGTCTTATTTATATCGACACATCGTTATATGCTTCGCTTTCTATTTTTCGTAAATTTGATTTTTGGGTATAGTGTTTCACTTACTCGAGCATAGTTACCACAAAATTGATCATTTGCAACCAATTCTGTCGTCGAACAGAACTAGACGAATCAAGAACCACAATGGCGTCGGCTCGGGCAAAAGGCGGGCAGGGCCCTGAAAGATAAAAAATAGATTAAACTTTCGGAGAATTTTGCCTGAAAATGCGTCTTGAGTATCGGTAAAAACAGCGTTTATGCAATCACAAACGCATTCTTAGTAATTCGAACACACTTAGTAATTGTGTTGTAATATTTGTAATGATGCAGTTCTACTTTGTAATAATTATGTTCAATCATGTATACTCTATTACGGCCATGGTGTACCAAACATTGGATTTATAGACGATAACTTTTCCTACTTATTGCCTATAAAGTTCAACAATTAACGTGTGGATGGTTTTTAGTGCATTTGAAGTAATAAGAAAAACTTTACAAACTACCCTCATCTGCGTTTGTTTTCGTTTCTTACTTTTCGTTTCTTACGCAAATACGTATAGCTTATTACTTAAGTAGATATAAAGTGTGGTTAGGTTTTTCATATCGGTTTGTATATTTATTGCAATAATTAGAAATTTAATTTGATTTACAGGCCCTATTTAAAGACAAACTAGAGTTTTATTGTCATGATAAACGCATTTCAATCCGTTAAAGGTTATACAGCTGTATAAACTTAGTAAATTTTGCCGGCACATTGCATTCTATAATAAGTCTGATAGCCGTAATACTCAAATTTTCAAAAACTAAAATTCTTTTTATTTGGTAAAAACTGTTTTTAAAAAATATTACTTTACGACGGCACACCTAGCATTGTCCTGGAGCACAGTAGTGTGCCGTGGCACACTGGTTTTGGAGCACTGGTTTAGATGTTGGGAATTCCCCATGTTTAGTAACGATAATCGCAATTATCGATACTGTTTTAAAAGTATCGTTGCAGCCGTAATCAAAACCTATTAAATGACCTCTGCATTGAGTTTTTTTTAAATTTAATACTTTAGTAAAAATATATGCCGTGGTATCTATATTCAAATTACGCAAATAGTTTTAAACAAAGTTTTAACATTTAGCCACATTTGTTTTATATCGCTCTCTTGTGGCACTTCATTTATCACGCACAAGAAAAGTCTTTTATGACGTTGCTGTACAGCAGGATGGTAACTACGAGCATTAAGACTAGAAAATACAACTAGTTTGGTAGTTGTGAGCAAAAATATATTGGTTTGTGGACGAAATATTGCTATTTTATTCTATTGTAGGTACATTTAAAGATATTGTTTTGCCAAGTAGGCAACCGAAGATGTCCTGGCAAGATTGCTGCTTTGTTTGACTTTAGACTATCGCAGTTTACAGCTGTGCAGGGAATAATGTTACTGTAACATTTTTAGGTCACTTTATTTGTTAAAAGCGATAACATGTCATTATAGAGTCATTACACGATAGTGGTTTAGTCATGGGACAGAAACCGAAGAAAGGGTTACGCCGTGCAATCTAAAATCGGAATATACAGCAGTTGGGCCAAAAGCTTTCAGCAACCGGACTCCTCTAGTCGTTTAATTGCCACATACTGCTAATTAATTCGCCAAACTTAAATTTATTAATCATTACTAAGTATTCAGAATTTTAAACAATCTGTACGAATGTTTATTTACTGTAAATGAAGAAAACAAAGATCAGTTTCTTTTTATTCCACCAATAGAGTATAAATAAATTTTTAACATATATCAATGTATTATTGTTAAATCCTCATTAGGCACATGCTGCTAAAATGATTGTTAAACTTGTTGAACCAAAGAACCATGTTATTACAGCTGTATAACTTTTTTATACAATATTATGTAATAATGTGGGTTTGTCAAATAGGTTAAAAGGACGGCGACCCAGCTTAACTTTGTATTTCTAGCATTCTAATCTCAATCGTGGTGAAATTTTAGATACATAATACGGTCATTATAGGGTCATATTCAATAAAAACTTCCCAAAACAGTTTCGTATTATTGATATATGTGATCGACTTACTAGTACAGCACGGTATAGGTTCTTGCCAAGTTGAGCCGTCACATTCCGAATGTGTGTAGTTAGCTGGATGTACGGTAAATCCATCCGCACAATTAAACGTACAAGTCGAGCCCACCTGGTTTCCGTTCGTACACGAAGCAGTTCCGTTACGAAACCTGACCTCAGGGCAAGTCGGCTCTGTTATGGCAACATTTTTGTTCCCAAATGTTATTTCCTTGCCAAAACCAAGATACAGTGGAAATTAAAAAAATGGGGTAATCTATTAATTTGCTAATGTTTGCTTTTCGTCGTTAAGATTTATCTTTGGTAATAAAGTATATTATGAATGAAATTTATTGTAGACAAACGGTTATGAGATCGATTCATATAACAATTTCTATATAAAAGTGGTTTTAGTGACAAGGAATTAAAGCTTGCCCCGTTAAAAAAGCTTATATTGAATAGGTTACTAATAAATACTACAGTAACTTACGGTCAAGGCCTGAACTTTCTGTAAAAAAAATATAAAATCTGAATTAGTACATCACAAAAAAATGAGTTATTATTTGTCGCGTATGACGAAAGGTTGCCACCGATACCAGCCGCTATTACGTAGCTTTGTAAAGGCACTAACATACTTGATTAACCACTCCAAATTAAATTTAAAAGCTATAGCAACTAGAAAGTGTCAACTAAGTGTTTGGCGCCACTATTTTTTAAACCCCATTTTGACTACGATATATGTTTCTTCATAAAAAATGATCGGTTCCCCAATTACCCAATCACTTTTGATACAACTAATACAAAGTGTAAATTTTTTTTTCTTCACACAGAACTCATGGGTTCCCATCCATCCTAACTTGTTATCTATATTTTCTTTGGTATGTAGATCTTATACAAAAAGCACAACGTTTGTTTCTGCAATCAGAAACTAATGGGTTTTCCGAGAACAATTTTTTTAAAGAAACAAAAAGAAATATTTATTTAAACCGAATTAATGTTTGCCAGTACTGATTGAACTTTGTTTTATACACGTGGCAATGCTCTATAACTATAATAGTATATTTACTCTATTAAAATGGATTGTTAATTATATTTTTGCGGGCTTTACAAGGTAAACTGGTGGATTTTAAATGTATTTTAGGTATATTTAAAGAATACCGACCACAAATTAGATTAAATGCATGGAACCGCTCGTGGTTTTTTTTATAATCTAAGGCCTAGTGGCAGTTTTCATAATGTTCTTTATTTATGTTCTTTCTTTTTAAACTAAGCGTAAATAAGACTGATTACTAGTTTCAGTAGAAGTTAATTTCTGAGTATTTCCCGGGAAAGGGGTTAAAGATAGGTATGGGCCGTACGTGTTTTTGTTTGAATTTCGAATCTTTAACTAAATGTTTTAGATTTAAGTTTCTAGCTCTTTTATAAGCACAATTATTTTCTTCTGATTTCTTATGCTTTTGGGGAATTTCCCATATTTTGGGGGATTTGCCTGGGTAAACTAGGTTATTTAAAATAAAATTGTTTTTTTGGCATTCTGACAAATGCCCAATCCGCTATGATATGGGGGTCCTCACAAGTATAAACGTTTTATTTCAACTAATTTGTTTTAAAGGGTATTTGATTTTGTAGTGACTTTTTTTATGAACATGAAACATACCTGTAACAGGAGGGCTAGTTGGTGGTGGTCCTGTAATATACAGCTGCATTTTAACTGGAGTTATATGTAAATAAAACCCAGTTACAAAGTAGTTTTCAAAATCACCCTCTTAAAAAAGTGTATGAGCATCTTTAAAACATGTTTTTATCGCATATAGTTTCAGGGGAATCTTTTTACTTTTAATATAGACTTATATAAATAAAACTAAAACCATATGCATTCTGTACAAAAGAGAGACTTTATAATAAAAATATTAAATAAAGTAAATAGTAAAAAAATAATATTAGGCCATATTATACCTGCTGGGCAGTCCAGTGTCATAAAATTGCAGTTATCGAAGTTGCAGCAACATCTGCAAACCGAACCTTGGACGTTTCTATTGCATTGACTTGGCACCCATGCATGACGGGGATTCTTAATTTAGTTGTTTGTTTAAAATGGGGTAGAATATTTCTGATGGTGGAAAACTTAAAGCGTTATACGAAAATATATAACAGCAGCATGATATAACTGTCGAGCAGGGGATGTTGCAATATGCAAAGTGGATTGACCGTTGCTTTATAATTTTAACCACCAAAAATTTGGTTTTGCTTCAATGGTCTTAGTTAGAACTCTTAAGCCAAACTTTATTAGTGGATTAACCATCCAAACAGTTGCACATATTTAACTATGTGAAGTTAAAACGAAAATAGTAAATATAAGCTATAATTCATGTCGATACTATCGTTATAAGGTTTGGTCTAAACATTTAAATTTCACTGCCTTAGACAAATATGTAATAAAGAAACACACAAGCAGCGGCATTGTAAACTATCGGCAAGGTACTTTACGATAACATTGCTAAGTGCCTCCGTTGAACTGCAGTCGTGATGGACAGCCTAAATGATCTTAGTTAGAAATTTAAAGCCAAACGCTATTAGTGGATCAATCAGCCAAACAATTGCACATATTTTAACCATAAGTTAAAACGAAAATAGTATATAAAGGAGCTAAATTATTGTCGATACTATCGTTCTACAGTTTGGTCTAAACATTTAAATTCCACTGCCTTAGACAAATATGTAATAAAAATACACAAAAGCATTTTCGTTGTTTAAACTATCGGGAAGGTAGCCTACTTCACGATAACATTACTAAGTGCCTTCTTTGATTGAACTGCAGTCGTGATAGACAACCCAACATGATGTGGTCGTGCGACGGAATGGTTAACACGACAGATACATATAACGATTTCCATACAAAAACGATCTTAGTGACCAGTCCGTGATAAATTTGAAGCTTAGCATAGTGAAAAAACAATAGCTCAAAATGTCTGGATTTCCATTTACACAAAAATAACCTAACAAAGCGCTAGTATTCAAACTCTGTACCTGTATGTAGTTATTGTTGCAAGCATGTGCTTGCTTGCATTCTTTAGTGATTCTTATTCCTTGTGGGTCTGTTCGGACGTGGGTTTGGCAAGCTTCCTAAGATTAAATTGGTTTTGTTAAAATTGTCTTTATTTTAATAACAAAAAACAATCAGTACTGGTGTTTAAGAAAACCGTAATAAAACAACAGATGATAGGCACATAAATGATATTGTAAAATAAAACCTTATGTTATTTAACTTATTGTTTGCTTTAATGTTCCACACGTTTTTGAAGAAAAAATAATCATAAACGGTAAAACTCTCAGCATGCTGTAAAATTACAATATTACGTACTTCATTTGCTTGACATGTCTTTTCTCTTCCCGTCCTACGACACTCATCATTCGACCTTGCATTTTCGCATGTCCAGCACTTGAGAGCTGATAGATATACAAAGTTTTTTAACTTGCAAATAAGCGATTGTTTGACTGAACGGTTGCGCCGCCGACTTATAAGAGTATATATAATAAAAAACGAAACTTTTGACTAACCCAGAAAATGAAATAAAAAAACTTGGGATCGAAACTAGCCTCAGTAAAAATACGTTTTTAAACAAACATTACCTTCAGTTGAAACTGCCAAATTACAGAAAAACATCACCGCTGTTATAATTAACTTCATTTTTCGCACGTTGTCTGTACCGTTATCAACTTCGGTGGCAAATCGAATAAAAATGCTGCGATATGAGAAAGTAGCTTCGATTTATACCCAAAATTCCTTCTACAATCTATCCAGTTCAGCAGGCTTTTTTCAGTTCACGGCGGATTATATTAAAATATCAATTTCATACCCGTCCATACGACACCACTTAAAAAAGTCACTTTCTTTGAATTTTTTCGACGTCTCTGTGATGTCACAAAGTGACCCGAGTCACCTACACAGCTACTTGTTTGTTTAAAATTATTTGCATTTTATGTCGCAGTAATATAAACCTCGAGATTTTAAGATGTTATCTGAGAGTTTTGTTCCGGAACTTAAGTGACCTATGGGTTCAAACTCAATTTAATCTAATAACGATGCTAAACAGGTTTGGGCAATCCAAACCAAACTTGGACAACTAAATTTTTTATATATTTTTAAATTAGATTAGAATTAAAATGATAGCCACACAGTTTTACAAATTACTTCAGATTTACAAATTCAAAAAAACTTGGAAATGAAATTAAATTCCGAATTAAAAAGAAAAATCGAGTTTAGTTCATATCAAATCAGAGTTTGTTCTGAGTAACATGAGAACGGCAAATCTACATCGATGTTGGCTCGTTTTGCAAAACGCCGTTGGACAACGTAGCATTTTTGGGAAAACCGAAAAGTAGATTAGAATTAAATAAAAGCATCGAACAATTTTACGAGTTAGATTAGATTACCGACAATTCTCTGTAATTATTATAAGACAAAAATTATCTAGTTGTCCAAATCTGATCCCAACTTTAAGTATAACACCAATGTACGACAACAATATTTTATTAAGAGGGAACAAATCAAAAATATGATATGTTAATTTATACATGATGCAATAATAGATTTGGGGCATATTTACAGCCTGCAAGGATTTAGCAGCTGCATCGGGTAAAACGGGAGGGTATTTTGCACATCCATCGCATTAGAACGAAATTCGGAATGGTGGCTTAAACGAGGTATATGGTTACACAGGGAGATACACATCTCCAACATTTTGTAAAATAAGTGAGAAGGTCGCGTGCTTAAAAGTCCTCGCAAGGTTGAGGACACATTCTTTGTTGGATTCCTTCTCTGAACAGGTCGCTCAATCCGGCAAAGCCTTCCTCGACAATGAATACGTTTTGAGGGTTGCCTGCTATTTCGTAGAGTTGTTCTCGATAAAGCTCGGCTTCAATTCCGGGCTCGACTCCAATTACGTAAATCTGAGGAACCAGATAAACATATATAAAATTTCAAGCCTACCGTCGAAATTTTATACCCATGAAAATTCGGACATTGCTAGTTTAATTTGGTTTACGATAAAATCCGGTCTATTATTTATTTAAGGTATATTTAGACATTGCCGCTAAATCTTAAATGAAAACATTTTTTTTAAATTAAAAAATAGATATTAATGTCAAAATTATTTTACTATTTGACGATATTAACAGTGAAATGTATATTATAGAGAGACCAAACTTATTTGTTCTTGCTGTATACAACGAGTGTCCATGTCTCGTCAATCTGAATAAAAGCTGATTGACCAAAATATCACTTTGGCGAACATATATATATATAAAACATTAGCAAACATATATATAGTTAGTATGTACTGTTGGTAAAAGCTGGTTTTCGATATAAAATTTCCGAAATGAGTAATTTTGCCAAACCTAGCCTTGTAAAAAAATTGTCACTGCCTTTTTACTCACCGCTGCGCCGCGGGCCCTGAGTTGAAATGCCTCGTCTCTTACGCCATCTTGCGATCGCCCATCAGTGATGAGAAATATGATATCTACTGCATCGGGACGGTTTCCGTTTTCCTCGGCCAGAATGACGTCATTAAGGTGCACTAAAGCTTTTCCGGTTTTCGTTCCTGTAACATAAAGGAGGTTATATGTGTATACGACTCTTGTAATGCATATTAATCATACTTGTTCGGTCAAATAGTTCGGTGAGGTAGTGTGTCGGCTTCCAGCCGAAGGTTGGAGACTCGAAACTAGTCACTAGCTAGTCGGTTAAGTCCTTGGACAAGGCACATAGCGGACATTGCATGAAACTATTTGTTAAGTGAGTTCTACTAAAATTAAAGGCACGACCCAATCATATACAACACTCTGCAATAGCCCCGACCTCGTCGGTGGGCGCTACTTCGACAGTTCACCGTGTAAAAACGATCCCGGGTAAAAGCATAAATATCCATTATATATTCTTTCTCAGAATTAGATTACTATTGTATCACGGTCATTAATTTTATATCAACGGTGTTTAGTGTTTAAAACCAGCTACACTTGCTAAAATAACTTGTGTATGCAACACACTTAATTTATGCACCCGATGATTGATATCCTTACCGTTTGTTATGATAAATTATTGAATCAGGGTATGCTATCCTCAAATGCTCGAGCACAATCTTACATTACTTACAGTGCAGAGCAAGACTTTATATACAGAACGATATTTAATAAGCTTTTTAAATCTGACCAGTTCTATGCAAAACGCAATATTGTTTTTAAAATCTCTTTAAACACAAATTCAAACAAATTTAATTGAATGCAAAGGCACTATTTATGATATATTAAACACAAACTAAATACATAATTAAGTGCTGTAATTGTTAAATTTATGGTCTTTTTAAAGCTGTTAAATGGGACAACGATTTTTTAGTTTAATACATTTGAATTTATAGTTTACGTACCAAAGCCATTGTACGGAATCTTTGCCAGTGCGTCCAACATGGCAGGCTTGTTGTTTGGAAAATCTTTTAATAAAATTTGAGAATGTGTGTCGACCTCCTCGTTAAAGCGAAAGACCGACGCCCGCAAGCTGTTTTCACCGAAAATCAATTCCCTTTGGAAGTTAGAGTGTTTAAAAATAAATCGTTTTACAGTCAATAGAATAAAAATATGAATAATTCTACTTCATAATAAGTAATTCTAAAATTATTTCAATAGTATGTTAGTATATCCCGAATGTAGAAAACCTTGAGCCAATGTAAAATGTGTCGAACTTACTCGAACATTGAAGATGCGAATTCTTGAACAAAAATCCAATTTTCCTTTCCAATCGAAGACGAGGAATCCAGCACAAGCACAACATCAGCTTTCGCGTATGGAGGACACGGTCCTATAATTCACAGCGGTTATTTAGAAGTCAAATCCAACATCTATGGATGCGCCTAATGCGTTATTGTAGCGGAACAGAAATTACAGTTTTCATAACTAAAATAATTTCCTTTATGACTTTCTGACTGAATCTACTTTTAAATATCGAACAAGGCAATAGGTTATAAGTTTGTTATGTGAACTTATTTCTTGTTATGCGAACTTAAAAAAATAAATGGCCTTGATCAATACCGACAAATATTATACACTTACTCTGACAGCAGGGCGGTGTTTTAATCCATGTACTTCCGTTGCATGAAGAGGTAAGAGTGTCATTGGGGATTAGAGCGTACCCTTCAGAGGCGTTGCATTGAAACATACAGGTGGAATCAACGTTAGTCCCATCCGTACAAGCTACAAACCCATTGCGAAGTAGGATGGGCTCACACTCGGATGGTTCGCTTGGACCACCGGCTAAGAAGTCTTCACCCCCCAAAAGTGGTCCTGAATCCGGCAAAATAATCACTTAATCGTAATGTGTCAAGGATGTGCTGTTTGGTATACCAATATAATAGATGTAGCAATAAATAAATAACTAAAAAATAACTCAAGGATGTGATGTTTGGTATTCTAATTTAATAGATGAGCCAATAAATAAATAACTAAAAAGCAACTCCATAATTACAGATTTCTCGAGTTACATTATTTTGATAGATTGGTATATTTGTTATCTTACTTGTTGTGGGTTCGGTTGTGCGAATAGTTGTAGACACGGTAGTCGTCGGTGCTGTGAATGAAGTTATTTGATGAGTAAACACTGATTCAGGCAATTGTTTTTCAAAAAGCTTTGTAATATGCTATCGACATGGAATTTAGAGCTGGGTGTAGTAACACTTTTTATGGACAACGTGGCCACCAAACATCAATGATAATTGTACCTGCAGGGCAACTTGTTGAGTGGAAATTGCAGTTATCAAAATCGCAGCAACACCGACATACCGAACCTTGAACGTTGTCATTGCACTGACTAGGGTACCAGGCTGCTCTTGGGTTCTGGAAATAATTTTTTACCTGTTACCTTTTTAGTTGATTTTTAGTTTAGTTAAGTTTATACATTTTTGCCTTAGTATTTAAAAATGGCAAGCGAATAAAAGAACGACACGGGAACAGGAAAAGACGGCAAAACGAACAGTCGTTAAAACACGTCATTGCAAAAAAAGGACTTTAAAGTTACCTGACTTTTTAAAAATGCGTATTTAACCTACTTGTATAAAATTATTTGTACATGCTTCTAGTTGCTTGCATTCTTTCGTGATTCTCATGCCTTGTGGGTCGGTGCGAACATGGGTTTGACAGGCTCTCTGTGTATAAAACAATACAAAGTCATGATCAATCCAATAAATTAATATTGCTACAAATTAGGTTTGTTATAGCTCCAATGGCCTGTATGTAATAAGTATGTTCAAGCTTATAATAGGATAGGATAGGATGGAATATTCATGTTTATCCCCGTAAATTGAAAAACCAAGGGGTTAACACCCGGGCAATCGTCAGAACACCTCGCGCCCACTGTCGGGTTACCAGAGCTATTGCAGTGTGTTGTATAGGCTAGACACGTTCCTTCAATTTAGTAGAACCCATTAATACAGTTCTTCATATTAAAATATTAAATCATTTCCATAAATATGCATGGTTACACCCCCTATATTTCCAATGCAGATGATAAACTTGAATGTTTAATCCCAAGTAAATCTACCTGGTGAAATTGACACTGAACTCGACGGCCCTTTGCCTGACATTCCGCATTACTTCTTGCGTTTTCGCACGTCCAGCATGATAGTCCTGAAAATTGCATCGGTAATCAAATGAATTCTACTCAAATTAGAATAACCTTTTCAGTTTTAGTTTCTTCGGTTTTACTGAAGAATAGTATAATAGCTCAAAAATAGCAAACTAAAAAAGACAGCCGCAACCAACCCACTTTTATTTAAAAAGAAGTCTACACCATTTGTACACATAAGAAAAAAATTAATACTTTTGGTAATAATTTTATAATAAATTGCTATTACATACATAAATAAATAACTTGGGTCAACAAAAAAACTCTAACACCATTGTACATATAAGAAAAAAAGTAATATTTCTGGTAATAATTTTATAATAATTGCTATTACATACATAAATAAATACCTTTGGTTAACAAAATGCACATAGAAAGTGCGGTGATAATACAAATTAACTTCATTTCTTCTCTTTTCTTGGATCTAACTATCGAGCTATGCGGACGTCTTTTATATACAGTTTGATGGTTGTAAAAATACCCTATGGGTTAATGATAAATGTTCTTTTTCCGCTGTCTATTTTTGTATTTACTTTTCTTCTTGTCTAGTCACGACGTATTGCATGTTTATAGGTGTATACATATTTAAAACTGGCGTGCGTAAAAAGTTGACGTATTTTTGGGTTCTTCACGATTTTTGGGTAAATCACGGGATTGATTAATGGTAACTCCACGTGATACCAGTTTATTTACATAAATCTTTAAATACTTTTGGCATTTCGAGTCATCGGAACGTGTAATTTTAAAATTGCAACGTAAGCAGAATGTAACGTGTGGTGCATTTGCAGTGTACTAATTGTTATTTTTATCGTGGCAGGCGGGAAATCCACATTGGGGTATTTATACATGGGTATCGTCTATCGTGAGGGGAATCCGTG
>CH003275.1:1932308-2001993 GCA_000149265.1 Ciona savignyi
GAGAATCTATTATTGTAGAATATCTCCCCCAATTCACTTCTTAACCCATTGTAGTATATAGGGTGTATATGACCAATTTTGCTACCTTTTTGGTTTTAACCCATTTATCCAGTACGTAGTTTATTCTTATATATATAGGTTTTGGTGCTTTTTATTTCTATAATCAGACTATTTATTAAAATTGAGCTTTTTAACGCATTAAATCATCAGTTTGGTTCCTGTTTCCTTAATTATATAATTGTATATAGTTAAGTTTATGTTTCCCACCAAATGTTATCTTTATTCTATGTATAATTGTTCAATTTTGTACTATATTTATATTATAAACTTATAATTTGTGCACATTAAAAAAAATGCGTGTCTCAAACGTGCAGAGCAATTTAAATAGATTCTTAATCCTTTGTACGCTATAATTTACCGATGTTAACAAAATCTGTCTACAGTCGTGCACCGCTTAACTTATCACAGCATACATAAAAATGATTTAATGAAAACATTTTGCCGTTCTCTGGTTTTTTTTATAAACGAAAAATATTGTAACTTTTTAACCAAATTGAGAAAAATCAAATAAAAAGGTAAATAATGGTGAAAATCCTTCTGCTAATACATGCTATTTCTAAACATATACTTCTTTTTCCATTAACAAAAACTTTACAAAGTTTCTTATCTGTAGTTGCTTCAACCCACTGTCCTATTTGGTTTTAATGCCGATGTCCTATCGTCGGTGTTAAATATTACCATTCTAAAGATTCGGTAACCTATAAACTAGACTCCACGAGATAATCGGACGATTGCCTGTAATAACGACCGCTATCAACCACGTGGAAAATACGAGTATCCTAACTTATTTCACGTCATTATATTTCGTACGCTAGAATATGAAGAAACCCTTAAATATATATAATTCCAACAAAAATGATTTTATTCATTAAATCAACAGCCTGAATGTAAAAACATTCTATCGATTTATTAATTGTTCATTTGTTCATTTTGAACCAAGAAGCAAGGGTCTGATGTCCCATTTATAACCTTTTTAGGATCGTTTTCTATAGAAAAATAGTTTAACAGTTTGCAACTTTTATGTGTTACCTTTTGACATAGAATGCAGTAACCTTTTACCCTATGTATATTATATAGCTGTTGAAACATATTAATTTTTTGAGCTGAAACAGGTTCATATGTCACCACGCGTCAAGTGTCGGATAATACAACTTATTTTAATGTTATGATTGTGATAAAGACATATTTTTGACTTTTGTTGAAACTATGACTGGATTAAGGTAATATCAGTTGAGTACCCTGCGTATCAACTGGTATCGGCATATATCGATGCCACAACCCTGTGGTTATTAATCGGGGACAGATATTAACCGGAATATGTGATGGAGCTATCACGCTGGAAATACTTATTTGCACAGGCGTCGATCAAAACATAACCATTTAATACGATCTTGAATGTTTGCGCCACTTGCAATTATTATGTAGGGTAGGGGGTCGATTTATAATGGCAATACCTGTCATTGAGTAACTTTTAGAAAGACCTGTGCTTTCCATCCTAGATAATATGAAAAGGAAAAGAAATAATACATTTTGCTACCGCTTAAAACAAAGCCATTTTTTTAACAATGTAATAAATATAAATAACCCTATGACGAAAAAATAGCATTCCAGTAAAATTCAAAATAAAAAATTAAGACAGCTATACGAGCACCCACACATTCAGTTGACTTTTGCTAGTTTTCTCTTTTGTCAAGCTGGAGTATTTGTCTAAGGACTCTAAGCTAAGCTAAGTGGAAAGTGCCAAAGAGGCGCAGACAGGTGACGATGATTACTGTTTTTTCTCCATTACTAACTTTATGACGATTAATTCATTATACGCGTTTTTCATCTGGTCATATAGCTTAGATTGCTAGAGATAAAGCATCGACTTAAGCTAAAGGTTGTTGATCAAAACCAACCGTCTCTGAAAAGGGATAAGCACCAGTACAGACTTCTAAATATCTTTATTGTAAAATGCAAAGAACGTTAAAGTTCAGCCCTTGCCAATGCGTTGTTGTCACATTAGATAATTTGAAGTCTTGTAAAAATTTTGGTTTAATGTGATGTTTGAACTAAATTGATTAAAAGGTCATAAAAAACGAAGAAATCGACAATAAATATTAAATCGAAAAAAAAATAACTTGCATTGGCCGGGAATCGAACCCGGGCCCCCCGCGTGGCAGGCGAGGATTCTACCACTGAACCACCAATGCAGACGTTAAATTTTAGCGAAAACTGAAACAAATGCAAACAGCGCTATACTCAAGCGTTGTGCAAAACGTCACAAAACTTGTTTTATTTTATTCAATGTGGTATTTTATTAATGCGTAAAACATTTTTTCCTTGATTTCTAAGGTATTTTTTTACGCGTAACCTGACTGGGATTTTTGTTAGTTTTATCCTTTTTTTAAGTTTACCTTGACCCGGGCTTATAAAATAACTATTCATTTCTCAAACATTGTTAGCTTTTCATATTGCTTGTTTTTAGCTCACATTTACGAATTTTAATAGCCATAAAAATAACATGTTGCAGCGATGGAAGAAAGAAAGATATAATTGGTCATCTTGTGCTTTTATTTTGAGTTGGCAGAATCAGATAAACATGGATTTGTACAAATACTTTGTGATATAACTGTGTTTGCGACATCATTTGTGAGCCCAGAAGTACCGTTGCTGACCCTCATTAAGCTGCTGGCGATACTTGCAAGTTCGTCTGTGCTCGAAGCTATTTCACCGATATCGCTGTTGTCGACGGCGATAACTATTATCTGAAAAGAACGCGTTTTAGTTCCATGTTATACTAACTTTTTCGTCTGACCGATTAGCTCAGTGGGTCAGTACGACGTCTTTCAACCGAAGGCGTGGAGATTTAAAACTGGGCACCGGAATTAGTTTATATACTTAACATAATAAAATATCTCCGGTAACCCAAAGGTGGGCGCGAGGTAAATCTGACGATACCCCTGGTTTTCCCATTCACGGAGACAAACATAAATATATCTTATCTTCATATCAAGGTGTTTGTAAATCTGTTTTTTTTTTAAAGTTTGTTTTAAAAAAAGGAGAAGCACTTGTAATTGATATGTTATTTACATGTCCGACGGATTCGTTTATTTATATTGTTCAATCGATTAGCTTGGTGGTTAAGTACGTCTTTTTTCAGTCCTAATGAATGTAGACTCGTACCTAGTCGTTAACTAGAAGTTTATTCCCTTGGTCAAGGCAATCAGTGGGCATTGAACCCAGCTTATTATTGGGTTTTATTAAATTAAATGAACGTCTTAAATTAAAAGCACACATAAGACACCGTAATAGCTCTGGTAATCCGGCGCTAGGTAACCAGTCGATTACCCGTGTGATAAATCTCGTTGTATTTTACCTTTCATAAGGATAAACAGGAATATTCTATCTAATGCAATGCGACCTAACTACCTTTGTTCCTCCCAACTTTAGACTCTCGGCTACGGATTTAAACGCATCTTCGGACGCTGCATCCGTGATAAGAAGAACGACGTCTTGCGCGTCAAGTCTGTTGCCATTAAACAATGCTAATACCGTTTCGTTCACATAACGGAGCGCTTTTCCAATGGCTGAACCTAAAATGCGAGAATTGAGGATTGTTAGATAGTTTGACTGGCCACGTTTCAAACACAAAAAAGCGCAGTAGAACGATTCGTTTATAATTTTATTTTATAAATATAGGTCGAATTTTAATGTAGTTTACATAAAATGTAACACTATTTTATCGAAAACTTCTAGTATATTTTAATATCTATGTATTTTTTGGCAAAGTGGCGGCACATTATATTCGTAACTGAGTATATAAACTTACCGTTTGTACCATAGCCAATATCAAGTATAGCGTTGGATAGCTGGTCGCTATAAGAAGAGAAAGAATTGAGAAGAATTTGGGAAGACACATCGATATCATTGGTGTACCGTACCACCGCGACTCGAAGGGAATCATCCGAAATTACAAATTTTCTAAAAAATAAAACGAAAATCAACATGCCTGCAAAAATATTTCAAAGAAAAATTAAATACATCTTTTTTTTAAACAAGAACGTTGGCGGAATAGTTAACGCGACCGATTCATTGACTAATTTCTGCTTTAAATGGTCTTATAGACGAGCCCATCGTGGGCTAGTAAAAAAAAACATTGCGAATTCTAATAACAAACAATTTTCATCATTGCGAATTCTATCAATAACAATTTTTCAGCTATCGGTCTGATATGTAATACAATAAATCCATAGTATTCAAATTATTATTATCCAAGCTATAGATTTGTGTCTGGTTAAAGTGTCTATGAATAGTGGTGAACTTACCCAACCAAATTATCGACGAAGATAGTGGCGGTGCTCCAGTTAGTTGGCGTTGTTATTCCCAACAAAACAACGACATCGGTCTTGGAAAATGGTGGACATTCACCTGGAATGTGCATTCAGTTGAAGGATAGGATAGGATATTCATGTTTATCCACGTGAATGGGAAAACGCAATGGGCGTTAACACACGGGCAATTTTCACCGAAGCCATTGCGGTGTGTATGATTTGGACGTCCTTTAATTTAGTAGAACACAGCATTAGGTTCGGGTAATATCCGAAGTGCCTTGCCAAAAAACACAACAGAATATACCAAAAACATTTCTAAAATAGCAAAAACATTTCTAAAATAGAATTGATGTTAGCAAACTACTGAAGTTTTGTATCAACAAAAGATATAAATTAAGTGTAGTATAAGTGCGATTTCCGTGAGATAAATTGGTTAAACGGTTTCTGAAGAAGTATACAAAATGTCCAGGATTGCGTGAATGATGAATAACGGAATAATAAATACATACGGGTACAGCAGGGAAGCGGTTGGGACCATGCAGTGCCATTACACCGAGTTTCAGTTAATGTTCTTGGGAAGGGGGAATAACCGTCGAATTCGAAACACTCGAAATGGCAAATTGAGTTATTGCGGTTCTCATGTGAGCAAGCGATTTCTCCATTGCTCAGAGTGAGTGGAGGACAGCCTTGTGAAAAGCCTTCATCTTAACGTAGTGCTGTAATTTTAGTTTTAGAAAATTAGGAGTGAGGGGTATCACACGTGTAACCGTCTCACGCCCATCGTTGGGTAATCGGCGATATTTTAGTGGTTTGTATTTGCAGTTGTAACTACCAAACAACAGTGTACGGTCGGGTGGCCGATTGGTAAACGTGACTGATTCATATACAGACTTACATACAAAAAAACGGTCTTAGCAACTAGCCCTCCCTGGATTCGAAACTAAAGCCGGTAAAAAAAGAAAAAAAAGAAAAAAACAACTTACCAAACAGAAAATTAGTCCCTAGCCAAATTATTCCAGACCTCACTTATGAAATTGCTCTTTATATGCCATTTCAAATTTAAATTTGTTTATCCATTAGTTTCACCTTCACTGCCTTCGGATAGAGCTGCTGTTGACGGTACAGGTGGTGGCTGTAATGTTCTTGTTGACAATACCGTTGTCGTGGTCATCGTAGTTGTACTGGCTATTGGACGTCGTGTTGTAGTAGTGTGTCCTTCAGAAAAAATGATTACATTTGATACAATGCAAACGCTTTTTTATTTACTCTTACGGGAAGGACAGAATAAGGAATTGAAGTTACAATTGTCCTCGAAACAACAGCAAGTGCAAACTGAACCTTGTCCTGTACTGCACTGGGTCGGATTCCAAGCAGGTCTTCTGTTCTGCAACACAAAATTGGTTAAATAATTTATTACGTAATTTATTAGCTTAGTATAGTTTATTTAATTCATGAGTTTTACTTGGTGTGTATTGATGGGATACTCGTTTTGAAATAAAAGGACAACACGCCATCACTTTGCCATAGTGGGCTTAACCGAACCAGTCCGTGTATAATTTTAGATAGAAACAGTATTTTAGTTTTTTTCCCTTAAAGTGCAATGTATATAGCCTATTAGATAAAAGAGTCACCGGCAAGTCTTTTAATATCACAGCCGTTCAAGGCAAGATGTGTTGCCTGTGACTAATAATGGTCCCAGGTCGTTGCCCTAAAGGCCGGAGCAACACACTAGGTTATACTGTAGATTAGAGTTGTTTCTTATTTCACTATAGTAACCGTTTTCTCGCGCCCCACTTAAGATAACAAATATAAGTTTCTCATATCGGAAACGTCTTTGTTTATTGGCCCTTATTCTTAGCTGGGTATTTCTTGACAAAACATTTTGTTTATTTATAACTTATTACCTGAGCCTTGTTATTCATACATGCGTTCCGCTGCTTGCATTCTTTCGTGATTCGAATTCCTTGGGGGTCGCTTCGAATTTGTGTTTGGCAGGATTTCTGTAAATAGGTATTTTGTTTATAAATTATATAATTATTTTTTTATTATGAAAAAGATATTTTGAAGCTTGAAACTTGTTTTTTCCGCTATACAAAAGTATCGTTTAATATCGTGAAGCGACGTTGGATTATATAAATTGAAAGAAGAATATTGTGCAAAAACCCGCAAATTTGTATTTCTCGATTCATAAACAAATGTAAATATGTAAAAATCAGTCAAAATGCGATACATATTTAGCACAATCTAACACATAATCAGACCACAGACCAGAACCGGCCCTCGGTAATTGTTTGCTACTCTGCCAAATTAACTCATTTGTTCAGATTCTCGATAAATCAGACTATTTACTTTGAGATAGTCGCTCGCATGCCTAGTTTGGTAATCACCTATCTTAAAAATGTATGTAGTTACTTATCCCAAGTTGTGTTAGGAAAATATAAATTACAGGTGCCGTTACTCCAGAAAAAGTGTGTTTTGATACAAGCACGTCTTTTTTATCATTTTATTAAGTTTAGTTTAATTTATTTTTTTCAACGATGAAAACATAAAGCAGGACTATTGATAAAAAATTGGAAAACGGTAAAAAATGACAAAACGACAGTCGTTAGAACACGTCTAAAAAGCAATACATTTTTAAAATTCGGTATATTAGAAGTGGCTAAACCCAATTAGACGTGACCGCTATAACCAAGTTACCGGTCAGTAAAGAATTTTTTTCCATATTTACCTGCTTAAGTAACATTGAACTGGATACTAGCAATTTAACACATGATAATTTACCTGGTTTCTGCCACAGAGCCTGACCCGACCTTGTCTTTGACATTGTGCGATGGTCCTTGCGTTTTGACATGTCAGACACAGCAGTCCTAAACATAAAATAATCAGTTTTCACGTGTACAGTATAAGCTTGTTACATCTTACCTTCGGCCACTGTTGCGATCAAAACTATGGACGCAAAGCAAAGTACAAGCTTCATTGTATGGACGTGTTAATTTTCGTCTGCACATATAAACTCTGCTGCAGTATATTTATAGCCACATAGTCGCAAAATGCTTTTGTATATATATGTATATATGTTACGTTATCCTTACTTCGTGCAATCGTAAGTCAGTTTCCAACGATAGTGACTGATGACCGGGAAATGTTATTCGACAGACTTGTTCCATATATGCACGGAAATCGTTTCACGGTTTCAAGTCATTGCTAATGGTCGTGATTCTTTTGATATGCCCTAATGCTCTTCATGGTAAAATGCTACACGGTTTATAATGAAAATACGCCACGAATAACACTTTAGCGGTACATGATTTTATATAATATACACATTTAGATATCCAGACTATTTCCGGACAATGGTAAGTAGAACAAGTGCAACAATTGCATTAAAACCCTCATTCTTTGTCTTTTCCCCGAGCATCAAATAGCATGTCAATATTAACATAAATAGTCTTAAGGCTGCAGATTCAACCACTGCCGAATATTTTACCATTAAATTAAATCCAAAAAGAATAGTTGCAACGATCTTTAAAATGTTAGGCGTTGTTAAAGAAAAAGTTAGGCGTAAAGATAAACACAAAGACTCGGTCAAGTAACCAGGTTTTATTTGATTTTTGATTTTACTGTTAGGACGCATGTTTTTTTGGCTGATTTGGCGCCGATAATTTTTGATAGCCGATATTTCGGAAATGGAAGTGTAAAAATAAACTATAACAATTATTTGGCTAAACTGCTATAACAAGATTTCGACTGTGTTTTATTTGCCGTGTTTTTTGGACTACTAGATTATTATGTTGTACTAAAGCTTAAAGCACGACTTAATCATATAAACACAATGCCACGGCTCTGTTAACACAGCGATGGGTGCGTCAAAAGACAAGCGTCTATATAATAACTTTTTTGTGTGCAAACTTTTTCACGTTTTATCATTCAAAAGGATAAAACATGAATACCCCCAATATTTATTAGTATAATAATTTAACTCCAATACAAAAATATGTATCACACATCGGTTTAATAGACTGAGATTGGGTAGGTAGAAAAGGTGATCAACTGGGAAAATCACGTTCTCATTGCTCGTTAAAATTCGGTTCGAATCTTTTAGTAACCGTTTTAACTCTACGTAGTTTTTTCACATCTTTCTTCTTTTATTATAAATAATCACTCTAAATTTTATTACTGTAAGAAAGGTAAGAAGAATGCTAAACATAAAAATCTTATTTTCATAAAAACTTTCGAGCTCTGCGAAGTGGTATTTTGGCATATTTCAAACCGGCGTTTTGTGACGTCATTATTAACGTGTCGCAGTTAATGCAGTGCAAAGGAGAGTTAGAATAGATCACCATAACAAGCTAGTTGCATGTTGATGTATTTGATGTATGTCATCCGACACATATCCATGTCCTTACATAAAATCTTCTTTGTTTGTATTACGTAAACCTAATTAACATATTGCAAATACATAAAGTTCTTTATTTTTAACTCGCACCTGAGCCTGAATGTTAATAAACAGGCTTAGGGCCTTAGGCTTGTCAGTGACGGTTACAATATATGTTGATCTAACAATCTTTTAAATTTTAGATAAGAAAGCAATGAGATTTATACTAATTTCTGCACTTTTGGTCGTGTTTGCTACTGTGTGCAGTTGCAAAACCAAACAGGTAGGCATAACACCTTACTGGAAAGTTCGTATGATGCGCCGGATATATCTGGCGTTGCCCACGGACTACTTTTTCGGGTATTGGCGCAGAAAACTCCAAAAATCTGGCGTGGCGTGATTACACTTCCTTTCATTTATGTCAGTATTTTTTATACTTCAAGCTTTATATTTCAAAGTTTTAATTGAAAATGAGGCAACTTTTTTCGTGGTGGCCCAAATTAGTATTGCTGGCATGGCGCAAAATTTAGGTTAAAAAATGTTGGCGCAAAAATCCCGCTCACAGAAAATGAACTTTCCAATAGGGGCATCATGCTTCAACTTTAAATTCCATCGTAATTAAAATAACATACTGTTCTATAAGCTACATTTTTACAGGAAATACTAGAAGACAAAGTGAAGCAACTTACAGAATGGAGCAACCGTAGAACTGTCATTCAAATGAACACCAACAAGTTCTCAACCTATGTCAAGTAAGTCCAATATTCTTATATATTTGTTATTTATATACAGAGACAACTTGTTAATGGTCATCACCATGCTTGTTCTCTGGACAAGACACTTAACAGATTCAGTAGACTCTGATTACGGAGTACAGTAATAATTTAATAAGAAAACAGGTCTGGCAATGCTTAAGCTGCTGTTATTTGTAGCCACCTTTAAAAACATAAGCGTTTATGAATCCACGTTAAAAAACATAAGCATTTACGAATCCACATTTAAAAACATAAGCATTTACGAATTCACGTTAAAAAATATAAGCATTTACGAATCCACATTTAAAAACATAAGCATTTACGAATTCACAATTAAAAACATAAGCATTTACATATCCAGGACAAAGCCAAGAAACTACTCAACGATTGTCATGTTCACGGCATTGGACTCCAAGCGTGGTTGCAGTGTGTGCAGGGAGGCAAACGATGAATTCACGATTCTGGCAAACTCATACAGATTCTCCCCGGCATATTCCAACTCTTTATTTTTTGTCATGGTCGATTTTGATGATGGCTCAGAGGTCTTTCAATCGGTAATTTTGTGCTACTAGGCTTAGTGTCTTGAGAATTAGCCGGTACCTCTGAATACAACAGGATCACTTGGATCGCATTAATGTTAGGGTTGGGGTTAAAGTTAGTTCTGGGGTTGAGATTAGTGTTTGGGACAGGGTTAGAATTACTTTCCATAGCAATCTAAGTGATCCAAGCGCTCCAAGCAATCCTGTAGTATTTAGAGGCACCCAGAATTGGCTGGTAAGAAGCATGTAGGACTGTCAGCTTAAAAGGATGTGGGATGAAAACTATAGCAATGTCTCTTATATATATACAACATGCTGCATTATATTTGATAACACAACTAGACAGAAGTTAACATGAAGATTATAATACATTAATTCTAGCTAAGATTGATCTCACCACCTTTCAGCTATGAATGCAATGTACTATAAATTAACAAAGTTTCTAGATACATTTAGGATTTGATTCACTTTTCAGCTTGGACTAAATTCTGCACCAGCATTTATGCATTTCCCAGCGAAAGGCAAAAGAAAGGGTGCCGACACATATGATATACAGAGACTTGGCTTTCATGCTGACAACCTCGCTAAATGGATGTCAGAACGTACTGAAGTGGTGGTAAGTTGTTTATGTCCAATTTTTTTTATTTGGGAATATTATGTCTCATAAAACGTCGATATGGAGAATTTGACCCTAGGTACACTACACTAGTTAGACTGTCTTATGATAACCATCAACAAATCATTTAATGCAAATTGGCCACCTATCAGGAAGTTAATTGGATGTTATTGTCAAGTCACATGAAGTGCTGCCATGTGTATGACTTAACACAGGTATTTGTTACCAAAATGGGTGAACATCAAGCAGCAAACTTTTAAAGCAATATGCTCATTGGGTTTAGTTGGTGGTTTTGATGTATCAAAACCTTAATTCTGTCCATCCTACTTTAAATGGTATAAACAACTACACACTAGTGTGTGGTTGATTACTAGGAAATCTGACTGCGAATGGGGATAGGAACAATAATTGCTATATTTAAAGCTGTGACAATTACAATCGCTAAACTAAACTATAACACATTTAAGAGATCACCTTGTGCCAACAATTAATTAGAATGCTCGATATATTGTTCAATATTACATATTACATTTTTTAAACAATTTTATATCCACACAATCTAACAATGCAAGTAAATTCATTAACATCTAAAAGACAAAATAAAAAAATCCACTTTTAACTATTACGAACTAATCACTTACTGACGTACATATGTTTCAGGTCCGTATATTCAGACCACCAAACTACACTGGAACTGTTGTGTTGGTTCTGCTGTTCTCCCTAGCTGGTGGCCTTCTCTATGTTAGAAGGAACAGCTTGGAATTCTTTTATAACAAGACATTTTGGAGCATAGTTTCAATTGTAAGTATTGTATACTAATACCAGTTTCTGTGTGTTAACTACGAGTGCATTTAAGGTTGCTTGTGGTAACCTGTCTTATGGAGGTTTTGTAATTAAAATTGGTCCAGTATTAATTTATTTGCATGTGTTTTTGGGAAGATTTGTAAACAGTAGGTTTGTGGTACAGAAATATATGAATTAACTAATAGTTTACTTCCATTAGAAATTGGTTTTTACATTTTTGACACATGTCATAGATTTGGGTTGGTCTAAGTGATTATGTCTGTTTACCTTTTAGGTTTGGTTAAATTGATTATGTGTTGGTTAGTTACCTTTTAATTTTGTTTTTTTTTAATTTCTTCGGTGCTCTATTACATTCTATTATGAACGCAAGCACTTTTTTGCATGTGGCACTTTAAAGATACCGGTTGGTTAAAAAAGTCAGCCTTTCGTTACCAACACAACATACACCCATACCTTCATTAGAATCACCGAAAGTGATATGTACCTTTTACGCACAATGTTACTTTAAAACTTAAGGGACTTCAGCTCCCAGCCAAATATGTTATCACTCAGGCAACTACTGGAAAAATGTCACTAATGGGTCACTTAAAATTTATTGTTTTATTTCAGTTCATAGTTCTAGCGATGACATCGGGGCAAATGTGGAACCACATACGAGGTCCTCCATATTACCACAGGAACCCGCAGAATGGTGCTATACACTACATTCATGGCAGCAGTCAAGGGCAACTGGTGGCAGAGACACACATCATTATGCTAATTCATGGAGCTATTGTAGCAGGATTTATAATGTTGAATGAGGCACATCACCCAAAAGCTGATATATCAAAACGTAGAGGTAACGATTTAGTTTAAAATTGTATTTTTTGCACTTTGTAACATTTAAACATTTTACTACATGATAACCCAATAATACCTGATAAGCTATGCCTATATTAAGCACAATACACTGTTTTACATATTTAATGGCAAACATATTTTATCCAATTGTGAACCAGTCAGCTGCCTTTTTTAAGTAGAACCTGACTGCTTTTAACATGTCCTTGGTCAAGGCATTGCATTACCTAGATTCAGTGGATTATATAGTTTGGATCAAGTGTTTTATTCGAGATACAATACAGCAAATGGTTTGGCAACCCCAAAGGAGCAAATTCCATATAAACTGCATTTGTCACACCGACTGATAAAATATTAATGCTATCAGACAGGTATTACTACACCTACAAAGACATTTATTGCACAAAGAAGCTACTGTGGTGCATTTATTTACATATTTTTGATTTTCTTGCAGTTATGGCTATTGGAGGACTTGTCTTGGTTGCTTTCTTTCTCAGCTTACTCATGTCCATTTTCCGACAAAAGTACCAAGGCTATCCCTACAGCTTCCTTCTGCGTTGAGCTGTCTCCACAAGAACAACAATTTTGGACTCATTTTATAGACAGTTCCGTTTGAGTTTAGTTAAAGGCTGTGAAATGCTGTTTAGTTTTTATGATTTAAATCCGTATTTACGTCATAATATGGATATGGAAATTTAAGAGCAAGTTTTCGTTGTCTATTCCAGCACAATATAGCTTTTGGTGGGTTCTAATATTTCTAGCATGTTTAAACGGCGCTGGCGTTTTACCACACCGTATAAAAACTTTAATATCCAGAGTCTAAAAATTATTCAATTATACAGCTTTTCTGATATCGATTCCTAGAATTTTTTAAACCCACATTTTCTGGTTTTTAATTAGGTTGTGCAATAGGTGTTGCAGTTGAAAACTTAATTAAAACATGTTACACTAGAAAATCTGTATTTGTACCGTTCTGCACGTCATGGTTAATAAAGCAACACGATTAAAGCTGTGTAATACAAAAAAAAAAATTCTTTGGAACCGAAGTCCGTAAATTATCGGGGAAACTAAGAGGATTAGGCGGAAAGGAGGGAAACTGCACACTTAATAAAAACTTTTAAACTTGAGGTTGGAGTTGGGGTTAGTTTTGGGCTTGCCAATATCAATTATATTTCAGGTGAATAACTTGCTACTGTTGGAAGTTAAATCTTAAGTTTTTAGAGAAGAAATTACAAGACCTTACTTAATGTGCAAGGAGCACTTCGGTAAACAAATTAACGGCAACTATGGTAATAATCGTAAACTAAAGTAATAGTTCGGTGAAATGCAATGTCAGCGTAAGTGCCGGTACCAACACTAACTTGTCACATGTTGAAATCTTCTCGCTGCAAACTTTTTATTGGTGGAGTTAAACCCTCAGTAAAACTGATTTAACTTGATTCACACCAGGTTCATATTTACTATATCCGTGTGGTAGGATAGGAAATTCATATTTATCCCCGTGATTGGGAAAACCATGTGGGTTAACACATGGACAATGGCCAGATCACCTCGCGCCCACCGTCGGGTTACCGGAGCTATTACTAGAGTGTGTTGCGTATGATTCATACGTTCCTTCAATTTAGTAGACCCATCAATAATCTGAGTTCAGGCAATTTTCGATAAGTGTCTTGCCCAAGGACACAAACCGACTAGCTAGCGACTAGTAATCGGGTTAAAAGATTTAAAAATGGTATCTTTTTTGGTCCAAATTTCCTCAGTCCAAATTTTGTGATAAATACAGCCCAGGCGAAATATCCTAGTCACAAGCGTATTTCGGTAGAAAGGAGTTAACCCGACGGTGGACGCGAGGTGATCTGACAATTGCATGTGTGTTAAACCCCTTGGCCGACCAGCAAGACAGGTTGAGTCAATTGTTCTATAGCAGCGGTTCCCAAACTTTTTTTGTTTGCGGCGCCTTTTGTAAACTTATTAAACCTTGCGGCTCCCTCATAAAGCCAAAATTTCCTCATAAAGCCAATACTGCATGTATTGTATATTGTATATCCAGACTATAGCATGCATTTGGATAACCATTCAAACTCTTTAAAACTATTCACTAAACTACTAAAGTGACGAACACTCAATTAATGCAAAACAGTTATTTGACAAACCATTATTCGAAAACAATGCCATGTTAGTGAGCAAATAGTGGCAGATAACACCGAACAATGGATTTTACAAGTAAAACGAATGCTGTATGCCAGTGTATGGGGTTGCACACCAGGCTTAAACATCTCCAATTAACGTTTTACTGGTGTAACACCCATGTACTGTTTTTTTTTGTGAAAAAAAAAATAAATGCAGCAACTTCCGCATGCTTTCTATGCCGCGGCGCCCAGTTTGGGAACCGCTGTTCTATAGGATATTCCGGTTTATCCCCGCTGGGTTCAGGCAATGTTCGCTAGCCCCTTTCCTAAGTACACAACCGACTAGCTAGCGACCAGTTTCACTACTCGGGGACATAAATACCAGAGACATCATCATCAACTCATGCCCGGAGTCGGGTTGCAAGGGTATGTCTAGCCTTTTTTGATTGCAATTTTAAATGCGTGTTTTAGAATACAGTGGTTGAAGCAACAACTGTGAAGTGTGTTGTCCGGTGACACAAACAGCTCATACAAATGGGGAAACTAAAAGGAGGGAAAGCGGGTAGGGAAAACTGCACAATAAAATAAATATTAGGCCATTATAGTTAGTTTTAAACATGGGGTTGGAGTTAGGGTTAGTTCTGGGGTTGAAATTGGTGTTTAGAAATGGGTTAAAATTAATTTCCAGAGTTTTGGTGGGGAGTTTCCCTCCTACTCTCCTTCCCTTTTAAATTTCCCATAAAAATGTATTTGGTGGATGGTCGATGACAAACCCGGCTTAGGCCTACCCATTAAAAATATGAAATTATCAAATACTTCATTTTTAAATAGTATCTCGCGCTTTCGCTTGTAGAAGACGTCGATCTACCTAATTTAAATAAAACAGTTGTCTCTAAAAAAACTTTGCCTGCAATTTATTGAACACAAACACAGTTGTTAATTAGTTTGCACAAAATTCGGTATCTGTATGCCCGTATGTGTGTGTGTGCATAACAAAAACAATAAGCACTCAAAAGTAATGTGCGACTTAGCGGAACAAAACTCGCCACAAACGGCTCTCACACACAAACCAAAACCACTCTACCAAAACTCACAGAAAAATTAAAATTTACAGACTTTGCACTCACAGAAAAAACAATGCGACTGGGAACATTAGTTTGAAACCTACTGCAGAGATAGTAGCGGTAATTAACTTGTTCTTCTAAACTCCATAATGCTGACTTAACCAGCTTATTAGGTGCATAGAATATTGGCAGTCAAAAGTGGGAGTTATGAATCTCTGCGATCTGTTTTAAGCTTCGAAGTTACAGTAACACATTTTACACATTTGTAATAAACGAACACTCGCACAATTTCTCAAACTGCTGAAGACACACAAACAAAATTGCGCAATGTCATTTTTGTCATCAGAAAAAGGCCGCAGAGCCACCAATTCTGTGCAAGTCGGTATAAACGCGGGCTTTTAAGTTTTAAAGTGTCTGAGTGGTAGGGAACAGTGAAGTTTCAACTCAAATCTCCATGTCGAATTGCTCCTCATCCTTGTGGGTATCTGTAGCGGATAAGATTGCGCACTCATCGCCAGTTTCACATTAAAATACGATAATAAACCTATGTAAGTGAGCCACCTATGCCACTTTGGTCTGCTAATTTGAAGAGCTAACAAAAACACATTTTGGAAACATTACGCATGTTGAACGGTGGCACACTTATTAAGGTATTTTTACATATAGACAAATTAAATTGGGTTAGTACACTTTAATGTTATAGGCAAGGCAACATGCTAGTAAAAAGGTTAGATGTCACACAAATTCACAGGAAAACATGCAGTAGAGAAGGTGCTGGCTAAAACACATAGTGAGTAAATGAACTGAAATCTGTGTCCTGAACTTCATGCTCAAACTAGTGTCGGTGAGGCAAACTTTTCTTACGGGACAATGTTTGAATTTTCATCCACCACCTTCGATTTGTCGCTATAGCAGGGCAGATGGCCGTAAGCGGGACATACAGGGTAACCTTGTTGTGCAAATTGCGACATGAACAGCTGCTGAATTGGTTCGCAAAGGTTTTCAACAGATGTGTGCTGAAGTGGCACACCTCTCCCTCTGCCTCTCATCGCAAAGTTTACTGCGGCACCTTGGGATTGGCTTGCATTCGGAAAGGGTTGGTTCGACTGAGTGAAAGCGTGAGTGATGGCTTGGTTTACCTTCATTCGACGCCATGATGTCAACTGGCTCATAGGGTAAGGCTTATTGCTTTGTGGTAGCATTGGCATGCCGTTCATCTGCCAAAGACCATCCCCTGCGTTATTTTGCAAGTTGTTGTTGCTGTCATAAAACTGAGCCTGCGGAGATCGTGGTGGGGGTGGGTAGCTTATATAATCAGGTGGCACCATTGGGTTGACATTTTGACCAACTGGGCCTGAGATTGTATAGACGAGATTAGGGTCGAGAGCTTTGTCTAGCATTGCCTGTCTCTGCTGCTGAAGACTACGCTGCCTGTATTGCTGTAAGGGACCATTTGCTGGACAGGGATGGAAAGCAGGGACGTGGGGGCCATGCATGCTCCAATTTGGCAAGATACCTGCACATGCAGCTAAATGACAATCGCACAAAATCAAACATGCAGATTATGCTTAAAAGAAAATGGTAGATTAAATGATAAGTAAGAGATGCTTAAAAACTCTAAAATTAACACATCAATTTTTTTATGGTATGTTAAATGTATGGAATGTAGTTTCATTCTGTTAAATGGCAATGGCAAATAACAATTAGTCATAACATGCACGGAAGAACAGCTAAAGAGAAGAGCTACATCTTTAAGACTTCACAAAAAATATCACAAAAATGGCATACATACTCATTAGTGATATGTATATGCATAAGTATAAATATAACATACATATATTTGGCCTGTAAATTGTTTTGGATTAAAGTCCACATTGTCATTAAGTCTAGATCAGTGGTTCCCAACCTGGGGGTCGCGACCCCCAAGGGGGTCGCAAAGCATGTTAAAGGGGGCCGCGAGGCTGTTGCTAATGTAAGAACAAGGGTAAATGTCAATAGGACTGGGTGCACCGGTACGCTAGTAGTATGTGCTATCTTGTGTTTAATTTTCCATTAGGACATTTCATTCGGATTGCTAGTAGCACAATATTATTGTATCAGTATGCGTCCACTGTGATGTCATATCGTCCACTGTGATGTCATAAAACTATGACCACATGACTGTGAACGTGCAATAGCTGCAAATTGGAACTCTATTAGAGAAGTAGCCTAGTATTATTATACAACAGAAATCAGTCAAAAACTTGAAATTGATAAAAATAGTTAAGGGGAGCATGATTTTTTTAGCTGCAGACCTACAAGACACGTTTAGCTGCAGACCTACAAGGTGTTCAACCATCACACCGATTTGTTAATAAATGCATGTAAAACATTGCATATAAGTGTGGGTCACAGAATCTGCGAACAAAATTTAAGGGGGTCACCTAAACAAAAAGGTTGGGAACCACTGGTCTAGATCAAAAGGCTGATAAGTGAATATAATGGGGAAGTAAATAAATATTATTTGTTCAGGGAAAATTTATGATAATGAAACATGTTGCAAAATAATAAAATGCTTTTATAAAACAAAGCTTCAAAATTCTTCTTAATGATGTGACATGTATAACTTGTAGGGCCTACTAAACTTGTTAACCATAAAACTTTCAAAAAATATTAAATGTTAAGAATTTTAAGACGTTAACAGTATAGTGCCAAGTATGACGGCTCGAACAACCAATTAAAATTTATGGAGGTCTGCTATCTAGTAGGACAGACTAAACAAAACTGTTTATTAGCGGTTAAAATAACCTCAATATAGCAAACTATACAAAACAATGGAATTTTTATTCTAGTTTGTTATCGTTAGGGATGCACAAACTAGAATATCTTGGTATTCTAGAATAGTTATTTCGAATCCAGAATATCGAATCCTATTCTATATTAAAAAGCAAACTCGAGTTAAAGTGGCAAGATTGTCAGAAATTTCTGCTTCCGCTGACTACCTCTGTGATTACATACTTATAATCATAGGCGGCGACTTCAGTAAAATGTTACCGTTGCGCGAAATTTTATGACGTCACAATCGGCCCTATGCCTCGAACTAACTCGGATAGAACTATGATACTAACGATTTACAAAGCTAAAAGATTAAGCCAGGAGTTTAAGTGTTTAATCTAACTACTTCCCCCGCTGAAATATTGCATGGTCGTTAATACGCAGCTCAGCGTCAACAATACGGAAAGAATATACCAAATATTTATGTGTCTGCGAGGGCTGTGCAAGAATCCAGATTCTTATAACGGTTAACTGATCAAAGATAAAAAGCGTTAACCCGTTAACCGATGTTTGCCTACTGTTCTCTCTAGCTAATACTTAGTAATGGGAAAGAACATGGGCGAAAAACGGGAGTGCGTCAGTGGTCCTGTATTGAATCTAGGTCAACGTAACCCTAGGTCAAACCGCCGATCGAAGCAATAAACACCGCTGGAAAAGCGGCGCTGCGGTTAGACGATTTAATGTGATAATTATTTAAAAGCGCAGGGAATTTTTTGCGTAATTATAAAACAGACATTGCGGCGAATTTAGAACGAAAGTCGGCGCCCATGCTTATAATATCAATTGTAATCAACGCTGCTGCAATATGTACAATGGAAATAAAAAGGAACTCCATGCAATTATAGTTTCTTAATGTGCAATGTATATTTATTTCGAATCCAAATATTTCGAAATAAACGTAATATTTTGGGATTCGAATCCCGTAGGATTCGAATCCGGAAGATTCGATATTCTAGTTTGTGCATCCCTAGTTATCGTGTTTCACAATAATTGTTTTCATATTTTTTAAAACAAGTTTTAGTTAAATAATGTTATCACTTATAACTCATTATATTTTACTTAATTTAGAAAATTTCAAATCTTTTATTTTTTGTACAAAAATACAGATTGCTTTGATTCCCAATTTATTTATAAACATAATGCACAGTTTTGGTAAGCATGCAACTAGTCATCTGAATGCAAAAGTTATGCAAATCTCACAAAAGCATGGCAAAAGCTAACATACCTCCATTTTCCTTTGGTTTATCTTTCCCATTTGTCACCTCTTTTTCCTCGACAATCTTAGTGATTTGCCGATTTGGTGACTTATCAGGGCTTGTCACGCCAGGTATGTCTGGTAAGTTGCTGGGTGGCGTGTTAGCCATCGGTGAAGATCGACATTTCAATAAAAATGAACGATCGTAAATAATCCTTGTTCCTGGAATGTTACGCATAATAACAATCAATCAAATTTCAATTTAGGGGAGTTCTCTTTTTTTTCACTTAAATCTTATAAAGCTGAATCCTGCCCAAGTACTGGGTCATGATTGCACACTTTAGACAAGGATTTATTTTATTAATTTTGATTTAAAGTTTTATGTTGCAATTTCTTTTCAAATTGTAAGGTGTGTTTTTTTCTCCGTTATACCTTGTCTATTTACTGACGTGTTTTAACTACTGCAGTTTTTCTGTTATACGCTGCCTCCTTAACTTAAAATAAATATGCCATTTTTCTTTAATATCTTTAATAATAAATAAAGCTAAACAGATCAGCCATAATAAACAGGTTTTTAATACAAGGTGTAAATTTTAATACTAGAATGTCTTGTTGGCACCTTAACTTAACACCTACATAAGAAATGTATCTAGCAGTGCAGGATTAGGGACAGCTGATATGAAGAATGGTGTCATTAAGTGTTTGCCATTCATGGAATTATGTAAATTCGCAAGCTGGTTAAATAATTTAATGATTTAATCTGTTGTTGACATTGCACAATGTTAAGGTAATTACGGAGGCTATTTCTCCAATCACCTAATTTTGAGAATAACATTGCTGGCAAGTGAGTCACCGATTTACCAGAGACATTAATGAATAAATGTAAAATGTAAATTATGCATTACAAAATTTGGTTTTAAGCAAAATTCGTTGGAAAACAACAATGTTTACCTCCAGGGGTGGTTGAGTAAAGCGTTCCACCCGGTGTTGTTCCGTAGTCATTCGGCAACTCAGATAGGTGGTTCAACTAAAATGCAGTGGTTAAGTTTAATTGCAATTATATAAAGTACTATTACAGCCGTACTGGTATATACTTCGTAACCTAATGGATTTGTAAGATAGACTAATAAACAAAATTTAAGCAACACAAATGAATTTTAATATTCAGTTTGATTATTGAATCTTAGTTTCAGAATTTGGAATAACGTAACCTGAAAATGAAATAACTTAACCTCCCAAAATGTCTCATGAAATAAGTATTAAACATCAAATTTATGTCTTGATCATAGACAAAGTATAAAATGATTATATTATTTTTATTGGTTCTGGAATATTAGAATAGGTTACTCTATCACTGGGTTGGAAGAGAAAAAAAAATATATGGTCATTTATGGGTTTGGATATTGTTTGTCCAGTTGGGTTGTCGAAACTGTCACCATCTGCTTCCTATTAGTGAGATGTTGCTTCGAACAACCAATTTAGGTCTATTATAGAAAATAATCCAGTGACAAACTGGATAGGATAGGATATTCATGCTTATCCTTGTGAATGGGAAAACCAAGGGGGTTAACACACGGGCAATCGTCAGATCACCTTGTGCCCACCGTCGGGTTACTGGAGTTATTGCAGTGTGTTGTGTATGAATTACACGTTCCTTCAGAGTAGTAGAACCTATTAATCTGCTGGGTTCAGGCAATGTCTGTTAAGTGCCTTGCCCGATGAAATAACGGACTAGCGAGCGACCAGTTTGGAACCTGCGACCTTTCGGTTAAAAGGCGTCGCACTAAACCACCAGACTAACCGGTCTGACTAACTGTCATCCATGTGAGTATGTTATTGCACAAGATATCCACACAATGGTAGCAATAATATTTTCTTATTTGCAGTACCGGTACAAGTTTAAATACAAACTCACCCGAATGTGTCTGATGGGAATTCCCTTTGATTCACTCATTCTTATCTTTGTTACAGCAAATACCAAAGGCACAAATGTTTAAATTTGATCTGTTCTAACCAACAAAAGAAATGTTAAATTCTTGCAAATTCTCTTTTACCATATCATAAATTATTAAGAAATGTCATAAATATCTTTAACATAAAAGTAAGAGCTTTAGCCATTATCTCTCAGTAATATATCTTTTCTTACAACTGCTTTATTATCTAGGGTTAATAATTGAGATTACAATAAATATACTGCATGCAAATTGATCATTTTGACCACATGTGCACTTTCCGCCTAAAAATTTTATGCCTGTGTTTATAAGGCATACACAACATATTTACAATTCCTATTCGATTCCTAATAGTAAGATCAGTAAATAAAATAATGAAAAAAGGGAAATACCCTATGTTATGCAAAACTTAGCATAGAAATTTAGGTACACTATACATACATGTTTAAAAGATGCAAATAGAAAAAAATATATATATATTGTGCTAGCATTCTAAATGTGAAACATATATAAAATATTTACTAGCTGCTATTATGCAGAGTTTGCATTACAAGCCTTGCGCATCATTAAAATAAGTGGCCTAGTGCAAGCTAGTCTTATAGTTGCAATGGTTTCTTTATTGCATGATGCAATCTGTAATAAAATTACAGCACCGAAATTAGGCCATTAAGGGGTATATTATACACACGTCATTTATTACAGGTTTGAGTCATGCCACAGAAAACAGGCCTCAAGCTTCATCAGAAGATAAATAATGTGATATTCCAATGATTCATAACAGCTATGGTGTGAACAGGAAGGACTATGTGGACACTGGACAGTTTAATGTCCACCCAAATGTGTGCCTATATAAATTTATATATATCAACCATACAGTATATACTTGCCGTGCACATTTATAATTAATCTTAATTTGAATACGGTTTGGTATATGCAAATGGTTTCCAACTGGAGGTCTGTGAACCCACAGCACCCAGTGGCTATCAGCAGGTTGGGACCCTGTTGGAAAGTCTTTTTTCTGTGTGGCGGATTTTGCACCATTATTTTTTAACCTAACATTTGAGCCGCGCCAGCAAAGCAGCAATACTAATTCGCGCCACCACAAACAAAGTTGCATTATTTTTAAATTAAACTTTGAAATATAAAGCTTAAAGTATCAAAAATACTGACATAACTGAAAGGAAGTGTAATCACGCCACGCCAGCATGATTTTGGGAGTTTTCTGCGCCAATACTCAAAAAAGTAGTCCGTGCGTCACGCCAGATATATCCGCCGCATCATATGCACTTTCCAGTAGGGGGTTGGGGGTCCGTAAGTTTGGTATGTGTAAAAAAAACTTTAGCGTAATACAAAATAAACAGGTGATCACCTAATCTTAATATACAGTAACTATTTATTACATAAACATTATTGTCTATTCACAGCTTAACTTAATTTTCAAATGGTACACAAAAAAAGGTTGGGAAACCACTGTTTATGCAATGTTTAATTAATTTTAAAACAATATTTCGCCACTGAATTGTCAAATATTCACTGATCGGCCTAGTAATATAAAAAAGTAAAATTTTTGTTGCAATAAAAAATTGATAAAACTTAAGTAGTCCAAGCATAGCCTTGGCTTTCAGCCGAAGGATGGTAGATTTGAAACTGGTCGCTAGCTTGTCGGTTGTGTCCTTGGGCAAGGCACTTAACCGACATTGCCTGAACCGAGTGGAATAATGGGTTCTACCAATTTGATGGAATTTTTTAATCATACACAACACACTGAAAATATCTTCGGTAATTCGCCGACGGGAGGTGATCTAAAAGCCCTTAAGTACCCTTAAAAAAGATGCAAATGATATATAAACAAGTTTTAAAAAGCCACTGATGATTATGCCTAATAAAAGTATCATAGGCCCAGCCAGGTTTATAAATCAACTAAAAATTCAAAATGCACTGCAGTAACATTGATTAACTAAACGGATACTTTTTATATAAAACAACTCGTTCAGACTGCAATTCAACGTATACCGATGTATATATAATAGGATGTATTTACAGCTTATTATTGCATAACAGACAACCTAGGTCATCAACAAAGGTTAGGGCCTTTCTCCCTTGCAAAGTAAATGACCTTATCAAGGCAGACTGGTCGACGGTCGTTGCGCTGCGGCAATCAGCTTATTTTCATCGAATCCTTAAGCGGTTGCAAATTCGACATACTTAGTTTACGCTACAGAATCGTAAATAGGTTTTGCAAGCTTGTATATACAATTTATTGCCACCCGCAGAGGTAACTCGGGTTCAAACATTAACCACGCCAGTCAGCTGAAAAGATTGTAAACATTCGGAAACTCAGCCATGCCTTTGCCTTTTTTACTGATTCTTCATGCTCATAAACACCCCATAGAGATTTGATCGGTATATCATTCCACTTTTGTTTTAAGTGTTTTATTGTTGTTAAATATTAGTTAACACTGCAGTGAAAATACTATTTAAAAGGTTAGATTTTTCATTGCACTAACCACGAAAAAAATGTACAACTTAATAACGGTACGCGAGATTGACTATTTGTGATGACTTAATCAAGTCTTACGAAAGCCCATAGATGGGGAATTTTGACAGTCCTACTTGTACAGATTCAGAAATTACTTTTCAAATTTGAATTGCAGCCATTTATACACCAAAACAGATTTCGCCCTCGTTAATATAAGCTACGTGTTTTCTATTACGAATGAATCTACTAGAATAAAGAATCATGTGACAGCCTATAAAAGCCTATATTGCGACGTTGGGCCGAATCTAGTCAGACATTAGTTCTAACGAATTTGCCCAATCAACGTCACGTAATGAAAACATATGTTGCTTACACCTAACGTCGCAATCGAATATCACGTGAGAATGGTGTAACGTTGCCTCATGCTCCGGTTTGACTCCGGTTTCAATTAGGCTCTGTCTGGGCTTGTTCAACCACAAAACTGACTGCGAAAAAAACCCAATGGTGAAAATATACTAATTTCTGATATTTTAATAGCATGTTTGGTCGTAATATTAAGAACAACAACCGAATACCGTGGTAGGTTATAGTTCTTTGGCTTTCAGCCGAAGGATGGCAGATTTGAAACTGATCACTAGCTTGTCGGTTGTGTCTTGGGCAAGGCACTTAACGGACATTGCCTGAACCGAGTGAAATAATGGGTTCTACCAATTTGAACAAATTTTTCAATTTTACACAACACACTAAAAATATCTTCGTTAACCCACCTACGAGAGGTGTTAAACCCCCTTGCGCTTTTCCATCCACGGGGATAAACATAAATATTCTATTCTATCTTATCTTATCCAACAGATATAACGCTTGGAGTACACATCACAACATTCTAAGCACTGCCTTGGCTTTATAATTATGGGCTCCCTTCGAATCCGAAGGGAACCATGTTGTTTTCAATCAGTTTTATTTAATTTGTCCAAGGCAAAACGTTTAGCAATGCTATGTGACAAACAGGCTATTTGTCACGACCCATGGTGTTACAATAAACCCAAAATTAAATAATTCTCCACATGCCAAAAATCGTATTTTTACTCTGATGGTCTTTTTCCTCTATCTTTGTAGTAGAAAGTAGTAGGCTATATAGGTTTATTGCAAACAAATGGATGTTTAAGATATGTGCTATAATCTGGGGGAAACAGTTTATCCCAAAATACCCCCAAAATATAATATACAAATGCAATCCTAAATTGTCCTTTAGCTAGAGTATTATAACTATAGCCAATTTAAACATTTACAAAAAAGAATCCGGCACATGATATCCCAGAAAATCATCCCCACTCACTGAAAATAATCAGTCTGTTGACAATCTCACAGACTATCAACAGGAAGGAAAAGTCGAACTGAATTTAAACCTTTATAAATGCTCAGTGCGATATATAAGGTAAATCACGAAAGGGGAATTCCCGAGATACCCTGAATTATAAAAAGGACGGCCGTTTTGGACTCATTCTGTTTCCCTTAATTTTGACCCGATCTAAAAAATGTCCAATTTTCTTTACTTTAATTTCTTACATATAACATGAATGAATTAGTAACTCGGGAACCCATTCGTTTTTGTTTGCAGAAACAAATAACATACACCAAGTATATCACATGATTAGGTAACCGAAATATGATAGAAGAAAAGCTTCTGCTTGCAGAAATGTATAGCGTGGTAAGACTGGGTTTTACAAATAGCGTTTGATAACACGTGGTTGACACTGTCTAGTTATATTTGGTTTAGCATTTCGTAATATTAATTATAATTATACTCTGTAAGATAGAATTTTATGCCTTAAAAGGGTGTTTTTATTTAAACATGCGAAACACGAAAACAGTGCAAAATGAATATGGCACTAAATGGAAAAATCACTTAGATTTTGTTGTGGCAGCTCACAGCATCATTTTGCAGTGCTATACCCGAGTCCTCAGACCATTTACGTATATCAATACGAACAGATGTCAAATTGAACTGCTTTTTCTCAAGCAGTTCACTCACGACCCCACTAACGCCGTTTTTAGAAAGATTTGACTTAGTTTTTCTATCTTCTTCGTCGCTGGTTCCACCGGAATAACCCTCGTCTGCTGTAGAAGAGTCTTCTTTTCTTTGAGACTGCTTATCCGCTTGAAAAAAATTGGTAATATGTCTATGAGGGACACGTGTTGCAAAGTTTGCATGTAAATTGGATTTAAGTTCTGGCAAGGAAAATGGCGGCCATCTTGGTATGGATTTTGTATCTGAATTACCGACAAGTCGATCGATCGATTTGAATATGCTTTCTTTGCTGGGCGTGAAAATAAATTTGTTTTGTGGTTTTTGAAGTTCGCTGATAAAGTTCGTTAAACTGAATTCATTTCCACACATTGGCGAAATAGGAAGCTGTAATTTCGGCTGAGCGAGAGAGTGTTTTCGTTGAAAATTAGTGGCAAAGGCAGCAAACTGGTGATTGAACGACAAGGGCGGTGGACCCGTTTTCCATTTCATCTCATTATGTCGTGCTGCCAATCCTTGTTGCAAGACGTCCTTGCTTGAAAAGGTTTTGGTGCCATCGTGAACCTATACAGGAATAGAAGTTATTGGTATAATGTTTTGTTGAATTGTTAGGTTGGTGAGTAATACTTTGCAATATCGACTATGAGAGAGTGGTATTTTTATCGGGCTAAGATTCGAACCCCAGATGGACTCGTCACTAAGATGTTTTTTTGTATAGAAGTATTGGTTGGTGTATCGGTCGCGGTAACTATTCGGCCACACAAAGTGTAAGTGGAATGGTATTCTGACGACTGCGAGTATTAAACGAAGCGCTCTGTTAATAACCGAGTGGTAAACATGCGTAATCAACATCCGATGGTAACTGTTAAACCGTCAACCGAAGGGTTTTCGGATCAATCTCTATTGCTGGTTATATCTTTAAATAAACCTTCTGCATGTTGCATGAATACATTTGTTTGAGGATTAAAAAAGAACAATGTTTCCATACTTTATAACACACGACCATTGCCTATGTAACACGACTTTTGAGAATACAGCATAACAAAACGCATGCAAAATAAACTGACCTGTCTCTGGTGCCTTCTTAGGCTGTTAATATGTCGAAACTTTTTAGAGCATTGGTTGCATTCGTAGGGCTTTTCTCCAGTGTGGATGCGAAGGTGTACAGTCAGTGAACCAAGTTGACTGAACTGAGTCGAGCAGAATTTACAATTGTAAGGTTTCTCTCCAGTGTGTACCTGCATGAACGAAATAAAAAACCTCGAAAGTTATAAAGGAATTAATATAGTCTATTCTATAGAAGACTGCTAATGAAAATGTGTGGCACATTTAAGGTCAACATTGGGCAAAGCCGACACACATTTTAGTATTTTTGAGCTAGGCAAATTTTGAACTCGTAATTTGCTTCTCGCCAGGACTCTAGGACTTAACGGCAATATGTATAAGTTTCGTTAACAATATGGGATCATTCTACGTTAAAACAAATCGATATGGTTTGATCACAATACATTCTTTACCGGGTGTTTTGAATATTTGCTTATTTTATTTCCATCTATATTTTTTAGGTAAACATTCTGATTCGGGTTATCACACGACGTTAAAAAGGGTAGTTTACACAGCAGGGTTCATACGGCACGGTCATTAGACAGAACTCACAAATTAAAAAAACACTTACTCGTTCGTGCACTTTCAAGTGACACAGATAAGAAAACGTCCGGTCGCAAAATTTGCATTTAAAAACTTCTCCCTTTGCATCATATTTGTTTTCCATTTTGATCGGCGTTTTCTTTTCCGGGACTTCCCCGTGTAGGCCCGGGCTAGCAACATCTTCTTCGTCTGTTGTGACTGGCGAGAGAAAGCGGTGGACCGGAACATTTTCATTCCCGCTCTCTCTCTCAAAAAGTTTGGTATTCGGTAAAAAGTTGCAAATTTCAGCGTTGAATGGGACAGAGTTCCGAGTTGCCTCAGCATTTAGTAACATTTCGCTGTCAAACGCGAGTTTTTTTGCAATTCCCGGTGACGAAGGTGGGGTGACGTCAAGACATACCTGTGCCACCCCGTCCTGCGTTTTTCCTGATGCTTCGTCAAAATTACGCTTCCGACAAAACTGGCTTTGGTTGGATAGCAGAAGAGTAGTATTCGCATCTACTACATCATCATTATTCGATAGCTCTGATCGTATTTTTACGTCTTCTTCGCACGAATGTCGTGGCAGTTTTAGTTTGAACGACCGAAATGAATTCATTCTAGTGGTTTTCAGTTATTGGCAGATACGGGTTTTCTTGCAAATAAACCCATAATTTTAATATGAAACGTTTAAAAAAGTAAGCCAATGTGTACAACTTCCCTGGAGAATTCCGAAAAATAAAGAAATTAACTCCTAATATGTCTATGTTATTCCATACAATTAACATATATACGACTTAAACTTACCAACAAAAAATATACGGATAAAACATGCCTATTTTCTATTTTTGCAAGTTAACTGACATACATGAAATTCTGTTTAACTTCAAAAAATATAAATTACATTATACCGAATTCAGACAGCCGACCGACACTGAGCATGCGGTAATCTGACAAATGCATTAGTTATAACGACTGGTTCACCCTGTCCGTTAAAAAACATACATATCCTGCCTCTCAATTGTTTAATTTAAGTTTACCCCGGATTCTAATGCATATTATAATCATTATTATTTGAATATATAGATACGTTCTTGCCTCCTCTGGAAGAGACAGGGACCTTCTTGCCTTCTCTGCATTTACTATGGCACATGTGCTACGTTTCAGTTGATAGTACTAAACAGTCCATGTCTTCGAACTAGGATCGACGTCTCGTGCCGACCTCGCATGAAATGACCGTTGCCTCTTGTCGCCGTCGGTTTTGTTGGTGCCAGTTGAAATAACAATAACACGCACGTTGCAATTAGCGAGCGGCGGTTCCTGGAAAGTGCTCGCTTGACAGGCCGCATGAGCAACGACAGTCGCGACGTTCACGATCAGTTTCAAGGAACTCGCACGTGCATCGCTGAAAACATAACTTGTTCCTCGAACCAAATTTACCCAACACCTCGCCAAGTGCTTGTAATACGCTTATTGCTGGTTTAGATACCTTGACAGTATATTGGCAAACAGTCGGCACTTAAAGGATAAATCAAATTGCCTTGTTAGTTAGAAGATCTCCAAACCCGGGTAACAACTTGGCAATCACCTTGTAAATGCTCTTCCGTCAATAGAATAACCTTTTTATTGCGTCTAGTGCAGCCGCTATTTTGGATAATTAAAGTATGTAAAATATTTATAAGTTCCTATCCGATGACAGTAAATGCCTGTACTATTAATTCAAAACAGTTGGGTTATAAAAATGGGATTTGTTCAAATGTCAATGACGCGTATAAATGGGTAAAATTGTGTTTTCCTAACGGCTTGGTAATCCACAGTGAAGTAGTTATCATGGAAATTCTCAAGGTGGAAATGAGCGTTGCTGTTTTGCGTCAGGTAATTCCCCTCCATAGTTTAGTATAGCTGAACTTGCAACAGTGTGTTGTGAAGGATAACGTATATGCAAGCATTCAATTTAAAGAACGACTAAAACGTTTATTATGGGAGTATTTATATCCATATTGTGTTGTATGAAAAACTGATTTTTGTATAGGCAAATTGTGGCTCTTATTAAGTTGCGGTTATACAATGCTTTACATATATATTCACTCTCTTGCTCACTGGGTTTGAGGGAACGCTTTACTTTCATTCAGCAAGTTTAATTAAATTCAAAAGTGCTAGGTCCTCGAGGGCAAGTGCAATATTCTGTTTACTTGACCTAAACACCTTTGTTTTGGATTTACGTGTATTGTAAACCGAGTATTCTCGTGGCTGGTCTTTTGACGATGCTGCAATCACACGCGGGACCGCGGGGCGCGTTGTAATACTCCTACTTCCCCGAAACGCGGAAAAGTCGCTAATTGCGGAGATTATTTATGAAATGACAGGTTCCTAAAACGTGGATATTGCGTTCAATCCCTCGGCAGTCACACTCAACAGATTATACTCAGAAAGTACACGGCTCGCGAGAGTTAACCTGTGCGTACAGCTTGCTAATTGAAATACTGCAGCTGAAAATGACAGCTCCCACTCCTAATTTGCCACACATTATGATTATTGCATTTGCGCGCGATTTTCCAATTTAAACTGACCGTTTTATTGTAATGGATGAACTAAAAGCTTGTGTGGTCCATTTTAACCCGGAAATGCTATAATAATACATTATTGCGGACCCTCCATTAAATCTTCGTTAAAAACCGCCGTTATTAGTCGATTTTGTTATTTGTCGTTTTTTCGTTTTAATTATTCCCCATAAATTATGAAGTTAAAACGCTACACCAAAAGAGAACAGTGTTAAATCGATCCCGATGTGTGTATTGTCCGTCAATGTATACAAAATTTTATGCTTTTCTTGCGGCTGAAATCGGCCATGGGTACGATTTCTGAATCGACATTCTCGCTCGTTAGCATGGTGTGTTATAAAACCAAGGGCGAATGTCAAAATCTTCATGACGTCACGAGTTTCTTGCAGGACCTTCTAAACCGAATCGTTTCCAAGAATCCGCGTTCGGCCTTCTGCGAAACTTTTGTGACGCAATAATTAACTCAATTGAGGCGACTCTTCTGGAATTTTCCCCGACAATGAAAATGGATGACGTCACAATCGAAAGTTCCATTGAGTGATTGAACCTTCGCAGCGGATTATAAGCAAACAATGGCCATTGTGTGATCATTAAGTGATCCGAATAGCAATCAAAACAAGTTAGTTCACCAGATAAAAACGAAAATGCTGGACAGTGAACATATGGGCGTTTTATTGTTTTTTTTCTTTCGATAAGGTTTGGCGGCCGCGTCCGCTATATTTATTAAATTATATATATCCTTTTTTAAATGTCGTGTTTTAAAGACTGTTCGTTTTGCCATCTTTTTCTGTTTCTGTATCGTGATTTGATTCGTTTGCTATTTTTTAATACTGGGGCAAAAAAATGAATAAACTAAAACTCCCCCTCAGTACTGGGTCGCGCTTGCACACTTTTACTCAAGACCTAAATAACATCAAATTTAATTAGTTAATTTTGATTTAATTTGTTTCGTTGAAATTTATTTTTATTAATGTAAGGTTTAACGGCCACGTCGTTTTTTCTTCATTGTAATGTGTCTATCCACTGACGTGTTTTGACTACTGTAGTTTTGCCGTTTTATTCTGTCTCCTTAATTTAAAATTATTGTTTTATTCTTCTTTATTGTAACGAAGGAGCGAAAAAATAAACTAAACTAAACTTTTTTCAACAACGATATTTAAGCTTTCATTAATGGTAATACTACAATGACTTCAGACAAGATACTTACTTAGCTTGTCACGAGAAATGTTAAACGTTATAATTCTTTTCAGCACACCTGTTGCCAGCGGTCGGGTTGTCGGAGCTATTTAATATTTTCACATAATAGTACAATATGTCAAATCTCGCCCAACCAATTGCTTGTATCATTTGAAAATACGCTTGCTTTATTTTAACTCAGTGTTTTAATACCAAAAAACTTAATTATCGTTATTTATAACACACTGTGATAGTGGCATGAAACTTATGCCTGCCCAATCCAGTCCAACTAAGTCCAACTACATGACCAGGACATGGTATTTAGGTTTCTGCAACTTTGCACAGTTCTTAAAGTAAGCACAGAATAAAAATTTGATGTTCCACGGCGTGATACCTCTAAAAACAAGGGAAATGATGTGTTCAATATTTGACTTGAACGTGGTGGGCCTTAGGTTCGAAGCCAGACCCGTTAATAAATTAAAAAAGCGAAGTTAGCAGTTTATCATTTGGTTCATTCTATTTTTTGTTGGGATTTGGTATTTCTTCTGTTCGTGTTAATTTTTGTTAGAAGTGGAAATTTATTGTTCTGCGTTTGACACCAGCAGCTCTACGACCAATGATGTATTGGAAGCCAGGGCAATTTCCGCTTACACTTTGAATACAAAAAAATATTTAACAACTCAATTGACTGATTGATTCATACACTGATCTCCATATAAAACCGGCTTTAGTGATAAGCCCGTTTTAAAAATTCGAAAGAATATGCCAATCGTACACAGCTAACTGAAATAGCTCCTGCAAGTCGGCAGTGCGCGTGTCTTCCATATCTAAAGAACGCTTCCCTATGTAATTGCGAGGTAATCTGACGATTATCAGTATGTTAAAGTTCATTGCGTTTCCCATTCACGGGGTTAAACATGATGAATATCCTATTATATCCGAGCGAGTTTATAATAGGTTCAAAATTTGCCCAGGTAAAATGTATTTCGGAATCTAGAATTTTAAAATAAAATTATAGCATGTAACATCTGTCCAACCAGTTAGTCCGGTGGTTTAGTGCGACGCCTTTCAACCTAAAGGGTCAAGGTACAAAACTGGTCGCTAGCGAGTCGTTTGTGTCCTTAGGCAAGGCACTTAACGGACCCAGCGAATTTATGGGTTCTACCAAATTAAAGAACCGTGTAAATCATATACAACACACTGCAATAGCTCCGGTATCCCGACGGTGGGCGCGAGGTTGCCCATGTATTAACCCCCTTGGTTTTCCCACTCACGGGGATAAACATTATGTTATTGTATCCTATTCATATTAATATTACACGCCATATGACCACAAAAAAAGTATATTATGCTTGCAATGCTGTAATAATACCATGGTAAGCATAAGGTTTGCATGGATTTGCGTTATATTAAAGCAGTATGTGCTCTGTTGTTTTCGCACCAATGATTGCCACCCAAGACATTGTGAAATTAAGCCAAGTTCATTGGAGGAAGAATTTGTAAAAATCTTACAAAATCTCCCAAAACAAAAGTGCAAAAAATGCGACTTGGGACGCTAGGCGATTTTGGAATTGGAGGTTTCTAAATTTTCTTTGTGCTCGCACAACCGACTAGCTAACGACCGGTTTCGAATCTGCAGCCATACGACTGAAAGGCGACGCATTAACCTACCCAGCTTATCAGTCGTACTATTTAAATTATGAATATTTAATCCGGTTTACTTTTAAAATATTATCTAATTTTAAGTTCTCACCCCATGTCTAATGCCCAATATTGGTGACAAAACACGCTTTTAAAAACAATGGCTAAGGCAGGGTAACAAACGTCCATCCTGCCGCGCATAGAGGTCCATTAACTGTTTATACGTCACCTTAAAATACAGATACGCCACACATGGTAGTCGCCTATCTTGAATTTCTATGAAAAAAACACACTCGCGGATTTCTTTCTCTTTTATTAAGTAGCATATTGTGCAAAGAAGGAACCATACAGGGGTTAGGTCGAAAAATGTCAGTGTTTAGAACCACCCAAGAAAAAAAGATTTTCCAGGGCTTATTTGTACATGAAGATGTATACGCCAGGTTAATAATACTGTAGGACTTGGAACATTACATGACAGTATTGCCTTCTACAAATAGATGCAGATTTAAGCATCCAGTGAGAATGCGGTTATTTCGTGTTAATCCCTAAATTCAGTTAACGCAAAAAATCGTTAAAATCATATTGCAACGAAAAATCCGTCTGCGCTACACGAAATGACCACATTTCCTACATCGTACACAGAAAAACGCGAATTTCAACTAATCATACCTGGTACAATTGATTCGATATACGAGGGAAATTAAGCTTTGGGGCGATAAATATGGCAGCGTGCAATTGATCGTATGTCTAGGGTATAAAAAAAACATGGAAAACAAGCAAAAAATGCGCGGAAGCGTATGGTTAAACAATCTATATATTTTGAAGTGGGAGAAAGATACAAGTGATTTTAATATACGAAACGTAAGGTCAGAAGTCAATTGGGTTATTTTTTAAAGCGTTTTGGTAAAAAAACAACCGTTCGAGTCGGGTCCATTCGGTTTTGGTGACGCTGGCCGTTACCGTGGACTGAATAACATTTGGTATCCATGGTAAGGCATATTCAGCGTTTCTCCGATGCCAAATAGTATCCACTTTGCTTAGGGATTTCTCTACTGGATGATACAGTGGCATGGATCCTTGAATTTTCCAGAAACTGGGTAGTGCTCCCAACGGCGACCTGACCTGGCTCCCAAAGCATAGCTTTGTTAATTCGCCGACAAATTACTTGGGTTTTAATTTAGCAGCCAAGTTTGTGCGATTGCTTGACCATACAAGTCGTAACTGCCACAGTTCATTGAGTGATCATAGAAAGTTCATTAGTTTAAACGGTTTTAACGATTTCGGGTGGAACCCAAGTAAAGGCGTCGACTTGGAACGGGAGAGGGTTTTATTACTTGAGAAAATTGGATTAGACTTTGGAGTACTGTTTGGGGTGTACGAACTTATTCGGTGGCGCGGGTTAGCAGGGGGGAGTGAAGAACTTCTATGGACGGAAGAGCGTTTGGCTTCGATGGTACGCACCATTTCTCGGACTGGTAGTGGCGTTGTTGGCGTGTCCGTTAGCTCGGGTTGCGACTTGTAGCATCTGGTAGCGTGATGGAGTATCCCGGCCTCGCTTATCATTGAATAGTGCGCAGATCGCCGTCGAGTGGTGACCCCGACGCGTTCCGACTGCGAGCGCCGCACTCGACGGTCGCTGACGTTCAAAGAGACCTTACTGGGTGGGGAACCCGTTTGTGGACGATATGGCGCAGCGGTGTACGCTGTTATATCAATGCAACGAGGACGACTTGCTTGAGAGGATAAGTCTTGGAGGTCAATCTCAGAGCTAGGACTTGTTTTTGGTGATTTCTGCGCCCCTGAATCGTAACTATCTCGCGCGAGACGGGCACCGATCTGCAATTCGCTTTGTCCCATCAGCAATTTGTTCATTCGATTAGTCACATTCGGCGATTTTTCCATTTTCGCGGGTCCTGGCGTCGATAGGTGATTGGATTTCGATTTTGCCGCTTTTCCGGTGAGTTTCCTGACCATCTGGCTCACCAAACCACGAGGCTTATTCGACGACTTCGGTGTAGCGGCGGGTGATGGGAATATGATTGGTAGGTCAGTTTGTACACATACAAGGTCAGTCTGTGGGAACGGATAATTAAGATTTGTCCACATACAAGGTCAGTCTGTGGGAACGGATAAATAATTGGATCATTAAGATTGCTTTATTTTCATCCTAACGAGAAATAGACATTGGTATGTTATGGCGATCATATCCTTTCAGATCTAACGCGAGACAAAGTAAATAATGGAAAGTTATTAATGTTTTTAATAACCAAAAGACAAAAAAGGCTTACCTCAGAAGTTAAACAAATCTTCTCTGGTGAAAGGCCATCATTTTCCGATGTTTTGACATTGGGACTTTTATTTTCGAATTTGGGGGACGTGATGCGTTTTGGTGACGCTTTTAAAGCATCATCATTACATTTCGGTTCGGGCGATAGCAGTTCTTCTGTTGGGTCGGTGATAACAACCATCTCAGTGAATATGTTGTTGTTGTTATTGTTGCTGTTGTTGTTTTCGGACCAGGCTAATTTGGGGGGGCGTTTTTCGCCGATGTAAAACGAGTTTGCCGCATTTTCCGGGACGGGCTCGGCTTCCGCAGCTGTCTCGGTGACGGGAACGAAGGAGCAGGCGGAGGTTTGGCTAGGAGAGGCGGTCCGGCGCTTAGAAGAAGGCATGGACATGCTGCGTTGGATCGTGCATTCCTCTTCGTCTTTCGTCTCCTCTGGGAGAGAGACGTCGGGCGAGTAGCGGCTCTCGATTTCAGTAACTAGTTTTTTGACCGAAGTGATCTGATTCTCGGAAAACGACCGTGCTCTCGCTACAGGGCTATCGAACACGGGCATAGGGGCCTGTATGTCCGATGGCACGTCTGCAGGCGGCAAAGAGACCGTTTTATGGTGACCTTTCTGGAAGGTGCTAGTTTCTTCAGGTTCGGCGATTTTCGTAACAATTTCGTTTGTCTCTTCAAGCGGGGATTCGATGTCGGCCACAATCTGTCGGACAGGGACCGGTGCTTTGATAGCAGTTGGCGGAATGGAAGCAATGGTCTGAGGCGGCGACTGCCTCTCGTTTTCGAGTCCGGGATCTAAGAAACGCGACTTTAGGGAGTCGATATCAATACCAGAGGCTTGCTTATACGAAGGGCTGTTCCTCGGGGACACCATTGAAGAATGAAGGTCGACTTCCTCGATTTGAAGGGAGTTCGGAGCAGGGGCGAGTGAAATAGCAGCAGGGGATGAGGTGCGAGCAGTTGGGACTTTTAATGGCGGAGAAGCCGACTTTTCCCAAGCTTTCGCCGGAACAAACGGACCATTTCTGAAAAATCGTGATTGACTTTACACATTTTGCAAGGGGAAGGGGGTAAGATATGATAGTTGACGATTTAGCTAAATCCGCAGAAAATATGACGATTTAGCTAAATCGGCACAAAAAACAATTTTACAGCACGCACAGTACAAAGTTAATAAAGGAGTAATTTGCAATACTGTATAAACTATAAGACGGGTAAGTTATCACGTATGTGTGGGTATTTGAAAACTTTAAAGAAAAACGAATAGCCTTATTGGATACTAATTACTAATTTGCAAAATGATTTAGGAAATCTTAAGATTACTGAGAACAGATACAAAGCTAAAATGCCTTGATAAAATGATCTGGTATCAAAGTCGATATGACGTAAATCTCTTCACTGTGCGAAATTAAGCCATTAAAATATAGTGAGAGTTCTATTCAAACTAGATTTTTAAACTTTTTGGTGCGATATTTAATGTCATATACGATAGTATTTCAAAAAGTTAGGAAATAATTAATTTACCCGTCGTGCACGAAGACGCTGTCTTCGCTTTGCGCCAAGTCGTCCAGGTGCATCAGGGCGGCTGGGGTGTTGGCCGTGCCCGCCGTGTGGCGGCGCCAGTGTTCGCGCTTGTAATTCGCACGACGCTGGTTGGCTTTCTGTGCTCGCTCGTGGTCACCACTGGGGGCGATAAGGAGCTCACCAGGCTCCGACGAGTTTTTCGGGTAAACTGGAATAAAAATATAAACTGAAAACTATAAATAAAAGGAAAATTTAAAACCATGGATCATACTGTACGTAAAATACCAGCATATTTCATAGATAAAACCTATATTAGAATAGGACGCACTAATGTGTATTTCAAGTAGTAAAGGACGTCAGTCGTATTACAAAACAATATGTTAATTCTTATCCCCTCAACAAAAAGAAATAGCAACAGTTGGACGATTTTATTAATAATCGATCTTCAAGCTTGCTGTCCAGCTAATTAATTAAGCTACCACGGCGTTAAGAATACGTTATAACACAAATTAATTGAAAAAAGCTAATAGTGTGAATCTTAGACACAGACACCCCATCTACATCGACTTACTGTTATCTCCTCCAGCATAATTGTTTGATCTGTCCAACACATTATCAGTGTGTGAGTGGGGAGGGTTATAACAGGCCCTGCCTTCTTCTGGCGACCACGACTTTGGTCTTGACACCTTAAAAGTTACAAAGCCAAGATAAACAGGGCCATCAAGCTAAGGTATAACAATGGGCATGTAAAACAACTTATAGATAGCCATACACTTACATGCAACCAATTTAGTTTAACCAAATGGTTTATCCAGGAGACATATTTAAATATCATATACTAGACTGTGACCAAATGTCATTCCAATATAGTTAATGACGACACTCTAGGGTATAATCATTGGTGGTATACACAATACACAATGCACTGGCCTAATTTAGAATTTCAATCCATTTACAATGTAATGATCATCATTTATCATTATGATGTCGTACAGTGGTGTTTATATGGAATAAAACCTACAAAACGTAAAGTAACATCTTAATCCTATGCAAAACAGTGGTAAATGGTTCGTTAACACGAGTTTTCGATAAAAAAACATTTGCACGTCCCTAAAAATGAACCTAAAAATCACCCCTTCGAATTATCAAAATGACCTTGATTAAAAATACTACTTACAATGACAAAAAACCTTGATGAAAAATCACACATTAGCACTCCCCCAAATGACTCTGTTTAAGTAATACCCCCTGGAAATACCAAACTGACCCTGATTAAACATCACATCCACATCACACCCACATCACCAGGATTTGCTTTTAAGCAGAAAGTTCAAGTCACCTTGGGCACTGCTAGTGATGCGAGATCGAGCAATCTTCGATTGAGATCGAAGTCCGGAGCCTCAGCGGATGCGAGTTGGTCCTCCGTGGAGTCGGGGCATTGTATGATGGGTGGGGGAGCGGGACGGGGGGATGTGGCAACTGGGTGGTCGTCGGAGATACTGGGTTCGGACAAACTGCTCTCCGAGCGGGATCGGAACAACTTGTTGTGGCGGTTTGCACTGAAAATAAATGTTTGTTTAAACCAGGGATGTCCAACCTGCGGCCCACCTGAGATTTTTGTGCGGCCCGCTAGTCATTTTCACTCCAAGTAGTATTTTAAACTTTGAATCTTAGCCTTATTAAAATGTATTAGTCAGCTTTTAGGGGCACAGTTATAGTAGGCTGTAAGTATGGGAGCAACCGAAATATAGGATTATACATGGTTCTTAATTGTTTCTTTATGTACCAATTTTTCTTGAAATTTAATAGGTTCTGCGACCCATTGAATTATTTTAAGTGAAAATGCGGCCCACTACAATAAACGGTTGGAGATCCCTGGTTTAAACTGTACTTACTTTGAAGCACAATGTATGGAATTTTAAGATGATTCGCATCGTAAATGGAATAAAGCTTAATCCGAAACATATCAAAATAAAGTGTTATATTGTCTTGTGTTTTATGATTGCAGTGTTATATTGTCTTGTGTGAATCTAGCTAAATTGCAGAACAATCAACACAAACGAACAAAATCATTGGTCGCATGTATTATCATAGTTGTTAAGGTTTATCATGATGTGAGAGATAGAGTGGTTTTAATCTTAAAGTATGGTCACATTCCTTGTAGAAGTGTGTTATTTGTCAACAAGACATGCTGGTCGATAAATATACCTTAACCACAAAAACTATTGCAATGCATTTGACAATCCGAGCATATTTACCTCGCGAAAAATTAAAACACATATATTCAAATATTTGTCGACAAAGCCATGCTGATCAATCAATATTCCTTAACCACAATAAAAAATGTACAGCAATTTATAAAATTTACCTCGCGAAAACCATTCCTTCGTACTCGTCAAGTTGATCCAGGAACGCAGGGTTTGGATGCGCGATGGATCGGAGTCCGACAACAAATTCCAGCGCCTTCTTCTTGGTCCAAAGTCGTTCCTTCATGAGATACGCCGCCACGGTGGCGGAGGATCGACTGATACCCATTTTGCAGTGGACGAGGCATTTTCCCTCGGATCTGCGCGCTTGGTCGATGAACCTCCACGTGCCGTGCCAGTGCTGGAGGAGGTTGGAGGCTTCCAGATCGTGGAGCCGGATGTTCTTGTATGTGAAATCGTCAGGGAAGAAGTTGTCGACCTCGATCGTCACATTTAGAATGTGAGTGATGCTGGAAATTGAGCGAAAATGAAATTATTTGAAATATTGGGGTCATTATGACAATGTAAGGCCAGACAAATCTAGTCTTTGGTGAGAATCGAATCCAGGACTTGGGATTAACGCTTTCACGCTCTATCTTGGTAAGAATCTTACCCAGGACTTGGGATTAACGCTTTGGCTACTGAGGTGCAGGGTAAATGTGTGTTGGAATGGTACTTAACCATTAATGTGTATGTCGGGCCATGACATTGGATGGTAGCATGGATGTGATGATAAGGAACACTGCTATGATCAATTTCCGGTACATTCAACATTGTTTTAATTATAATAAATTTTGTCCTTATTTCAAAACAAAAAATATGCATCGTGGTTAAAATTTAGAATAAAGTTTAAAGAAATTTATTGACATGGGTGTAAAACCGCCATCAAATGCCACAAAAATACTATTCTTTCCAAAAGGCTGACAAAAATTTCTCAAATCAATCTTTTCAAAATAAAATAAAATCATGAAGCATCAACTACATAGTGTTTGGTATCAAAAACGTTCCCAAAATGGTCTAAAAAAACCATACTCAAAGAGTATTAAACTAGACAAAATATGTATATAAGTCCTCAAAGAGTATCAAACTAGAAAAAATATAAACTTAAGTACTCAAAGAGTATTAAACTAAAAAATATATATATATAAGTACCGGTACTAAAAGAGTATTAAACTAGAAAAATTATATAAATAAGTCCCATGAAAGTAAACAATTAAACCCTCACCCCAAAACGTTCCAGTTCCTCCAGGTTTGAAGCATTCCACCCCGAGCCGAGGTACAAGTAATCCAATATCTTTGTGGGACAGTCCATTTGACCTAATATGTTAAACATCTCTGTGTCTATGTAGCGCTTGTACGCTGTAAGGTCCATGTCGATCTGTAATAAAACACAGCAAGCTTAGGACTGTTTTCAGCTTTTGTATATAGTTATTAGCTTTTGTTATTAAGAAGATACAGAATAATAGATGTTAACAGTAATTTAGTAAATTTACTATAATATTATAAAATTGGAAATACTTTGGTTAAAACAGGCAGCGATTTGCGTAAAGGTAGTGTAAAAATTGAGGTTTCAGAATAGACAATTACATCTAAGGTTTACTAAGTGCAGCCCTATAAAAACTATAAATTAAGTTTGACTTTGTTTGATAATTTGATTTTAGCCCTAATAATTTAAGATCAGTCATTATTAAACATAAGAAAGAATGAACAATTTTACATTGATTTTAAAGCCATGAAAAAAACAAAAACAAGTTTGAAATATTAAATGCCCTATACAGATATGTAAACAAAATGAAACAAGATAGGTTACTACAACTTTCCACCAGCAGTCCAAGCGATATTAAACCAGATTTTTTTGTAGATTCATTTTCCTGCACATTTTTTTAAAATAATTTGCTTTTTAACTCACCACATTCTCGAGTTCCAAGCGGACCTGTTTACACGTGCAGTTATCGAGGTCCATTGTCATCATGACCTGTTTTAAGCGATCTCGAATCAATGTTTCAACCGATACCCGTTCCGCATCCCTGCCAAGATGATGAGTTGATACTATATTCCAAGCTAAAATCTCACTTTGTCTGGGCTTCACTAATTTGCAGAACAGTTGGGCGGAAAAACTTACTATGTCATTGGCAGGACGAAGTATTTTTGTCACTAACATGAGCGGGACAGGTTAAAAGGTTATACCATGATAAAACTGGTCCCCATGATATGCCCCGTCCCACTCATATTAGTGATGAAAATACTGCTCCGCCCCTCGTTTTAATGTCCCGCAGAATAGTGTGCTGTCCAGCTCCACTGTCTTGCCGATTAGTGAAATTTTGTACGAATCTATATCAACATTATTCATGTACGAAGAGGTTACAAGGATCGTTCCAAACCAGTGGAGTATACAGAATTTTGTATAAATAGAATTTGTAAATTGAGACAAGTTGTCAAGTTCTGGATAAACTAATCAGAGGTGGAAAGATTTGAAATAAGGACAACATACATATAAATGTTTAGTATTTATTAACCCAAGAGTTAAGTCTGCCTCAAATAATGTAACTTTGTAAGCTGGAAAAAGGAGTTTAATAGTTAATTAGGATACTAATTACCATTCTACCTAACCATTCAGGCATGTAAAATTAAAATGACAGTGAATTGTGCTGTAAATTTTACCCTGTTCTGGCTTGTTAACTTTATAATCCAACGGATCATAGGATATTCCTTGAAATAGAATAAAACATTAACAAAAACCTACTTCATTTCGAAATAGTTTGGTTTCCTGGTCCACAAATCTTCGGAATATTCCCACTCGTTAATATAGACCCGATTTGACTTGATTTTGCTTGTGTAGTAGCATGTCCATGTAAGGAATAAGCTACCCTCGTAGTAATTGTGCTTTTGGGCTGTGTCCTTGCATTTGTGCAGAGCTTGTAAAGCAGACCTTGAAAAGAGTTGAGTAAAATTTGTGAAGTAATAAAATGCTACAACTGTTAAAGGCAACGGTTACAGAGACAATGTTACAACACATTGATTTGTCCACCAGTCAAGGTATACCAATATTTAATTATGTTTTGTCCTTTAATACTACTATGTCACTAATATTTTTTATTGATTTATCCACTAGAATGAACATAATTATTAAACAGTGATTAAAACAAATGTTTTAGTAGCGTGGTTGGTGATTGAACCTGGAACCTGTCCACTTTACAACAGGCGCATTTAACCATTGAGCCAGACAAGCTGACTGTAATACACCAACTTACCACATAGCTTGCACAGATACAGGTTTGAATGTATGGGTTTTTTCATGTGACAACACTTTGTAACCTCTGTATAAAGATAGATGTTAGTTAGCCTGGACCAAAAGGAATTATGTACAGAAGATATCAATAAGAAGGAATACTGATACACTTGTTGTTTTGCTAGGGGTTCAAAAGTGCATACTATCATATTATGAACTCATTGTTGTGAACTTAAATGAAAACAAAACAGTTTGATATCAGATGGTGGTTAGACTTCTATGTAAGTTGGATTATAAACTAGATTACGGGATGCAGTTTGCAAATCTAAGAATGAAGTGTAATTTCGATCTTTGGCAACCCTTTATTTACGCTTACACAAACACCTTAATTACCTACCCATCTCCGTCAAGTTGAATAGTTGTGTCGCACCATATTGGAAGCACCAACCCTATGGTGCAAACTTTGCTCTCCTTGGTTGGGAAATCGCAGCCGACTATGATGTTTTCTTCCGTGTCCTGGCGGCCAGTGGTGCTCACTATAACCAAGTATCGCCTGTGTTCTTCATTCCAGCTTTCCAACCTTACAGCCTGGATAGAATAGGATATTCATTTTTCTCTCCTTATATGGGAAAACGCAAGTGTGTTAACACAAGGGTATTCGGCAGATTATCTCACACCCACTGTCGGGTTACCGGAGCTATTGCAGTTCATGTTTTGCATGATCAGGCGTTCCTTAAATTAGGTAAAACCCATCAATCCACTGAGTTCAGGTAATGTACATGCCAAGGGCACAACCGGCTAGCTATCAACTAGTTTCAATTTAGGCTAGTCGGTCGGATAACCTGCATCGTAAGTGCAATGTATTAGTATTGATAAGATTTCAGCAGACAAATATTTGAAAAAACTTTACTCCCGTGACCATGTTCATTGTTGGCCTATTAATTAGGGGTGCTGACAAAATAACTATGTAAAGTATGATGTTACAACAATTTTGCATCGATAAGCAGATTTGTTATGAACAACACACAGGAGTAAGTTTTTACTCAAATTTTCACCTTTACATGAACTGTGTTATTCTGTGGGTATGTTCCTGAATGTAACTCAAATCGGTTAAATTCAGGTAGCGAACTATATTGGTGTTATACTCCTTGCTTTAAGAATGCCCTACAACCCTAATCTGCATTATGCATAAGTAAGGATATACGAGAGTTATACAATTATGATGGATATTTGTGAGTTGGGAAGCATCATGCTATGCAGAAACAGGTGTTGGTTAAAAGGTTGTTGGATTATTGAAAAATTACTGCAGTGATTTATTTGTAAGTTTGTTTTGTAATAAGTTGTTTTAGTATCTAATTGAAAAACGTAATTTCTGCCCAATGTTAATACGTGTGTCTGAATGATAAGGTTCAAGGATATACCAAGTGCAGTAAGAAACAATAATTGCAACACCCCTGAAAGAGGGTTTAATCCATTCAAACCTTAAAAGGATTGACCGGTCTATATCTAATTAATAACAAGGAAAAGCACTTGGGTCGTAAAATTAACAAAAGTTTCGATACGATTTTTGGGCAAAAGCAATCATTTTAATCCCTTAAAACCACTTACGCAACAATGTAATCATTTAGTGCATATCCTGTATTATCAAATACTTTTCTGGCATAAATTAATGGCTATTATATGACAAAACATGTAATAAAACGATTAATCTGACTGTAACATGAAATTGAAGTGAGTACTTTGTTTGCGCAAAGTAAAACCAGGTGAACACCCAACCTACCAATTTGATGCTGTCCTGTTCCCTTAAATGGTGGAAAATTGCATGTAGGTGTGTTTGAAGTTCACCTACAAAAAAGTTTATAGATAAGATAACTAACTTTGTAACATGTGTGCACTTGGTACAAAGCATGTATTTTCTGGCTAACAAATGACAATAAAAAGTTGAAAACGATTGTAAATGACATTGCCACCTAACATTTTAACATTCCCATATTTAAAATATGTTTTCATAATATATTAATATGAACTTTTTTTGGAAGAATGGTATTTAATAAAATATTAGTAAACCTATCCCCAAAACAGAAAAACATTTCTTGGAACTTAAGAGGGATTTCCGTACATAGGAAAACACAAGAGTTCATTTAGAGATAACAGGATATCCATTCTATTAGAAAGTTAAAATTTGCCTTACTAAGCAAAGTCTTCAATACGCGCGATTACTATAAGAACATACACGCTTTGAATTGTTTATTTACCAAGGCGCGTTGACGTAAGATAAGTTCCATCGTGAACACGTCACAAAAGCGACTGTGGCGTCATACATAACAATAACGCAGGGCGGCCGTATTTGCAAACTGCGGTAGATGAACTAGCGCGGAGTTATCTTATCTTGATCGTTGTATAAATTTAGAATTCAAATTTTCCTAAGACAAAGGATTTATTATTATGTAATAAAAAGCAGCAGGCCACTTTGGGGTATAGACACTGATCCGCTATCAGTATATGATATGTAAATGTCACCTTATGGAATAAAGCAAGTAAATCCGTAAATCCGTAAATCCGGTACGATAGTTCATGACCTTTACTTGTTGTTATTATGTAATTATTTATGATGAAATTTAAGCTTGTACAGCAGGATTTAGTTATTTACTTAACTTATAAATGGGCGTTTAGTTTGGATAATACTACAGTATCTGTTTATGTTACGTCCATTATAACGGCAATTTTATTTGTACAAAAGGGAAAACTTACACACATTTCTATAAGCAGTAGTAGGCGGGGTTTGTTCTAATTATAAAAGCTACAGACGCGTAGATTTAGGCAACTTTGACTAACAATATAAAAAAACTTTTTGCGTCAGCATATCCACCAACGCTTGTGCAATAATTACTTTTTTCAAACAAATTGATCGGTTCTCCCACTGCAATTCGCAGCTGGATCGGCTATAAATATGCAATTCAATATAACTACGTATAAACTTACGCACGATATATGCCTTTTTATTTGCGACACGTGTTCAAACTAAAAATGTACCCGTTTTTGTTGGACATGAATAGACCTCGATGAGTCTATCACGAATGCCACAATCCCACAATATTATTCACCACGAAGTCATGGGTCATAAGGAGCGTTGAAACGAGTTATAACGGCGAGTTGTCTTTATAAGCGCACCTCGCTATCAAATTGAATTCGATGGTCTGTCGACTCGCTTTGCAGCATTTTTTACGGCTGATAAACCAAACAAATTTACAATATTACTTTAGCTAGAGGCCTAGAGCACATGGTAGTGTAAGCGAGCGGATAGTGTTTTCATTTTATAGCCCTCCATAAAAAGAGGCCAAAATTGCATCAAAACGTCTGTAATCAATCACGTCCCAAGGTGACTGGTAATTTAATTTCTCTCCAATCGATCGTGTGCGGTGTCTTAAACTGCATCGGGAATTCCGATACAGCAAAATCGATCCCACGATTTTAGGTGTTTGAACTAAAATTGTCGAAATAAGGACAGGGCAGTCTTGATAAAAAACCCTACCACGACATGTACGACATTTCACGGTGCGGGCCATTTAAACGAGGGTCCAAGAAAACTGTCTAATTATGTAAATTTAACCGTGTATATTATTTACATATTGTTGGTATAGTATTTACATACCGTTGTCTGTTTTGGCTTATGCTTTCTTGGATTAGTGATATTTATGCTATGGTGGTTGAAGTAAACAGGAATATCTGGTTTTATACCTGCCGGCAATTTGAACTGGCTCTCGTGGGTTTTTAGCATAACTTTGACTGACACGTCGCTGTTCCGTGTGGCCCACTCGCATTTTTCTGTTGGCAACACTGGCTGCACATCCACAATTGTTTCTTCGTTCTTTGGAACCATGGGATCGGTGGCAGCAGTGTCCCCGGAGCTATAAATCCGTCGTTCGGTAGCAACAGGCTGCCGGATGTATTGCGCAGACTGTGGCAAGCCGGGGAAAGCGACAACACACGAACACATAGCGTCCGGTGGATTCTTGACGCGCCAAACCCAAATTCGTCGCCCAAACTCAGTTTTCATACAATTGTAACCAAATCCACTATATCCTAGATTCCCATATTTAAATTTAAATCTCCAAAACTGTGAACGAAAATTAGTTTAAAGACAATTAAATTGATCAAATCCACAACCTTAAGAACCTTTGAACTGTATAAACATTCTATTTTCCCACGATTAATTCTTCCATACCGCCTACAGGCTGAATTCACAAAACCTGTGCTTTTGGCGACACGCATTTAAAACTTATATATACATTAATAAAAATAATAATCATTAGCCCTTCCTGTGCGCTCTATTTCACAGCATTATTAATCACTTAACCTGTCCGTTTGACTACTTCACATCACAACAATAGATTTCATACGTCAGGCCCGTAACAAATACGGTGTAATGACATTCAATTGTTTTGTATACAGTTCTTGTTACTTAACTACGCCATAATGATCTGCACTATACACCTGCCTGTACTGGTTGTTTTGACGTATGTTTTAACCTCAGATAACTAAATACGCTGAACGGCGTAATTTTAAATAGCTTAAACAGAATTTTTCTATGAGACGTAGTCAGGTTATGGCCGCAAATAGCTTATACAAAAAAGGTCACCCGAAGGTGATAATGAAGTAACGGTGTGAATGAAGGCTATACTATCGACGCCGCTACATTAAAAAACACTGTACGATGTGACACGAATTCCATCTAACACGCGGTTTTGCGTAAGCGCTTCACGATTTAGCTTATATAGACAGGCTCGTAATAAATGCCACCTGCCCATCGAACACACATCTTATAGAACACTACACTGATTAATGCAACCCAAATTGCAATGGCAAATAATTCTGTTTAAAAATACCACATATTACGTTACTTTTCTGGTTTTATCCACACTTTGGTAAATAAAAGAGGCGTCATGACACGGCAAAATACACACCCACGCTGGAAAATGTAACTATTAATGTAAGCTGACCAACACGCGTCTACCAAGTACTATGGAATAGAAGTGGATCATGGGCCTGCCAAATACGGTAGCGATTTCAATCGACCTAGTTTTCTTGGAGGAATCTGTCAGCCACTGTCAGGCGGAGGTTTACGCTGCCGTGTTAAACGAAGCAGACCCATTAGCGCTTATTAGCAGAGCTAGTGCGACCTTGGTAAGGTTGTTGGAACCGCATTTTATATATCATAAGTTATTATTTAGTGTGTGAACACTTAACTACGCATGGTAATAAGTTATACGTTGGTTAGTAGGTTTCCAACCTTTACTTGATATTTTGTACCATCTATTAGCTGTACGATGGAAACAAACAAAATGCAATCACAGTTACTGTACTTAGACCCTATATTGGTGGTGTAGCTCTCTTATGACTTTTAAGGTATTAGCTTTACATCCAGTTCTACAATATAGATAATCCAGACGCGCAAAACTGCATAGACTATGAAGTATTGACACTATTACCTCAGTCCTCACAATAAAAAGATAACAAAAGAACAAAATTTCAAACGAAAATGGTTACAAATACAAACTACAGTTCTAATATACATATGCAACTATACAAACTACACAGACACTAAACCTGTTATAATTTAAAATACGAAATACTGGGACAAATAAAACAACGTTCTTTCAGCTACTAGGTTTAAAACCACTAGCACACCTTGTCATTGAACTCAAAACACTACCTCGTCTGACTGGAGCTAATTTCAACGCAATTACAAATGCAAGGGCGAAGCGCTGAATTATTCACGAAGCCCGGTACTCGGGCATTGGCCAGCGGAGATTTTTATGGCGGTATTTTTTTCGAACTGAACTTTCCAGCGAGGCCATTCAAGTGAGCAGAGGTTTGGTTACGGCGGTGATAACATAACCCGATCTCGCTAACGGAAGAAACACTTTAGACCATAAATAGTGTAATCTAGACACGCGGGCTGCCTAAATAGATGAAATTCCTCGATAAGCGTATCGCCGTATAAGTTGTCTGTCTTATTGCTTGTCTGCGTAAGCGCACTAGTCGATTTTCTGCAGAACAAATATTGACAAAGTAATCTATAGTAAAATGCCAACCATTTAAATTATCCGATAATCTGACCATATATCTGATTCTAAAGAATTTTAAATAATCCGATGCCGTTTAAGTGGCTATGATGCATGTTGCATTGTATTAGTTCAGGAAACGCTGGCCAGTTCGGCGCGCTGGAAATGCGCTAACGGAATGGCGCTTTACATAAGAGATTAATTCCTCACATATTTCCGCCTTCTTCGCTGCTCTGTGGCGAAAAAAGTGCTCTGTGGTGAAAAAAGTCCCTGGGGTTTTGGACTGACGTGTTTTGCAAGGATGATTCATATTAAAATGAACGGTTTGAAGTAAGTTACAAAAGCGAACAGCGATTTAATATTCACATTCCATACCCGATGGCACGGAAATTGCAGGTTGCAACGGTAAATCGGAGTTTAAAACCACACAGCGGCAATTTTGAATATCAAGGTCAAAATGTATGAATTTTGTGCAATGAAAAGGTTTGATGTAACCACACGTAAATTTTAGTTAAGACAGACACGTAAAGAATTTTTGCAGGTGTCTAGTATAAACAATTTTGTTTTCGACTACCTTTTTCGTATAAAACTTGCTGAATAATTGTCGTGACATGCGTGCCACATTTGCCGTATTACATTTCTAAAATTATACATTGTTTAAGAATCAAGATAAGCTACATGGCTTTCACCACAGTTAATTTAGATTTATTTCGGTGCCACAGCTATTTCGATGCCACAGCATTACTGTCACCACAGTCCAACTCCACGGTCTAGTTGGAACAGTTTCACTGTAAAACAGACACTCTATGAGTATGCTGCCATAACACAGCACGCTCCAGTTCCATTCAAGCAAAACTTGACTCAAAGTCTCTGCTACGGGCGGGATTAGCTTGCTGTAAATAAACATACACGGTATCCACATCGCTGTAGGACCTATCGAACGTCAACTCGTGCCTACTTCAAGTGAAAGCTAGCTGTAGGCGAAGTGGATAGAGTGTTGACATAAAAGCTAACTAAATGGCCTTCACGGGATTTGCGTTGGTTATGTAATATAGGATAGGAAGATTTAAATGTCTGGAAGTGTTGTATTGGAAGTAGGTCAACTTCATCTCGCCCGTGACACCTTATAAATCCATGTGCTTTAAGCAAGGCATTATTCACAAAGCAAAATGACGGTCGATCTAGTCGATAATTTTATTTTATATTTTGAAAATACTTTAACTTTTACGATGCAAAAATGAAAAAAAAATACATTTTCTTGTGCGCTATCTGGATACCTTCCTAGCATTTTATTCCTTTCCGACACCTTAGGTTCCGTGAAACTACTTTTCTGAATTACAATTTAGGCACAGTTACCCTTTCTAATGCCTCTCTAAATCTGTTTAAAAATATGCAAAAACTTCCACATCGCAATGCACACTAAACTGTTCTTGCAAACGAAAGTCTTTTAGTGGTTAGCAACCAACAGCTAACTCTGAGACAAACGGATCAGCGAAGATGAGCATACGCCTACTAAGGCACTCGACGTGTCCTACAGATTAGCGACAGACGGCAGGTTATTGTCTTCGTCAACAAAGGGCCAATGACAAATAAACCAACAGTACGCCAGGACCCAAACCGCCGTGCGGCCTATAGAACAAACAGAAACCGAAACAATAAAAGTTTTTTTATTATTCAAAGTGAGCAGCATTTACTGTGATTGTAATGTAGTGACTTGCCCCAAAGCTCGATTTAAGTAATGGACCTTTCTATCTGCGGCATTTAATCCACTCGAAACTTTCTATTATGTCCCGATCGTTCGATTCGGATCTTCGCATACCAGTAAAGCGTTCGAATAAGACCTTGTTATATGCGCCAACCTTTATTCAGCCTGCTGCGACACAAAGTTTCATATAAAAACTTGTATATGCCGTCGCCCGTGGCTTAATTTGTGACTTCAAATGAACTTAAAATGTCAAAAAAATAACATATGCCCAAAGTGGACTGACTGTACTACGATAGTTTAGCGCATAGAGCGTTCCATTCCAATAAAACGTTAAGTCGAGCTATAATAACGATGATAAATAGTAGCATGTTGAAAGTATTGGCCCACATTTGTGTACTGTTCTTTGAAGGTAATATTCTATAACCAAAGACTTAAAATGTGGGTCGAGTTTAATGAAAACTGTATTAAAAAAAGTTTAAAGCTCTTGATTACTAAAATAAATCTGGAAATAACTGATCTAAATAAACTTCATTTTGTTCATTATAATTTCCCACAAGGTATATCCAAACCGCCTTATTAAATCTGTTTTAGTCTTTAAACGCCTTAAAGCTTTTGCGTTTCTGCCTCTTTTGTTCATTTAAAATTGATTATAATGATGATTAATGCACCACTGAAATATTACAGAGCAAAGCATTTAATTCTTAACGTCCTGTGTGATGAATGCATAATCACACGTCCCTGTAGTCATGGCTGGACAACGGTTCAAAGGCGATGGACTGTGCGGATAATTGAGTTAATTAGGGCTGGGTGGTACCACCGGTAAAACGATTTAACAACTTGGTTCCGTATTTAACACAAAATACATTAAAGCACAAACTCGTTAATTGTAATTTTGATTTAAGGTTTAAAGATGTAACCGAAAGAATGGACTATCCTTTGGGTTAAGGGGCTTTCCTTTGGTTTTTACCCCAAAGGAACAAAAAACTGAAGCAAACATTAAACTGAAAAATCGGGCCTACAAAGTGCGGGTTGTCGAGTTGACGATATTAACATGTACTCGTACCGGTCTAAGAGAAAAAAAGATGTTCACTTACGACCGGTAATCTTATTTTTGATGCACATAAGAGGAAACTCGCGACTGAGTAAGTCAAACGTGACGTACAACTAATTACTTTAATTACTCATCAACTCATGTCTACTTTGCCTATTGCTCACTTTGCATTGCTGTACACGTTCACACGTTCACACGTATAATTAAACAAGTACGCAGCACATTTTTCAAATTGCAATGTAGCCACATTGTAAATCATCTTGGCAAATGAATGCCAGCTTAAAATGTTTAAATCTGATTTGTACGAATCTGACATTTCACCGCTACACTCGCAAATGGAGGCATACTTCTCTGGAACCGGTAACGATTAAATCAAATCCTCAATACAAGTAATTCCCGATCGTTATTTTAAGCTGCTGGCTCGGTAACAAGACGTGCTATATAAGGTGTGGATGCTGGGGGTCGACTGAGCGAAATCTGCGGCTTACACAGCTTGTACGACACTTCTTACTTCGGCGAACACAGTGTTTTTGTAAACTAAGGCGAATACTGTGTTCACGCCAATGCGATATAGTGTCTGACTGTACAATCAGTTAATTATAGTACACGTGTCTACTGTTTAGTCTGTCAAAACTTAAAAATAAACTAGGTTTCTAAGTTCTAGTACACAGCTGTATTAGTTACAACACGAAACTGTATTTTCTAAGTTTCACTACACAACTGTATTAGTTACCAATACCAAACTGTATTCGGGTAGGTTTAAAGAGACTCCTTCGAACTGTCTTTGAGAATGCGTTGTGGCACTTTCTTTGTTTTACAGCTAGCTATGAGTGGGGAAGCACCTAATCACATGGCGTTTGACGTCACAGCTCAATCGAAACGCCATAAATTATTTCTGCGTTTCCGGGCAATCGTTGATCCACGCGCACGGAAAACTTTTGAGAAACGGAGAGTTTCGACAGTTTAAGCTAAGCAAACAATTATTGTAGCAAACGGTAAACGCACTGTTAAACACGCAAACTGAAACAGTTTATTAGGGTATTATGTTGAATTCCGTATAAAGCCTTGGGGGATAACATGACTCATTACTTGATGTGTAACTTATCATTCTAGCTACAGTATCACAGTTAGTGATAAACCTGACCAAAACATATGTGTCGTATTTCTGCGAGTAAAGATTAAACGGACGGTAAATTGGAGAACCCGTTTAAAAGCTTGAAGCTAAATCCACCTTGAAACAAGAAGCTATTAGCATAATGAACTAGCGTAAGCACCATTGTAAGCATCTTACTATGATTATTATGTAGCTATGCCTAAGCGTGGAAGGCTGTATGCGGACATATTGCAACACGAGTGTTGTTGACTACACCTAATTACGGTTCGACGCGTCAGCGATTTTACGGATTGGTAATAAATACAAGTCTTTGCGGTTAACTGTCGGGCAGTGTTATTTATAAAAATGCGTGAATAGGTTTAAATGGCCGCACAAAAATGATAAATACGTAATCTGGGGGTCAAAAAGTGACTAAGCCGCACGTGTGGTTAAATTTACATATGATCATATTTGAATAAAACAATATTTATTATACTAAATGTTAAGTAGTTGTCTAGCCTTATAGCAGTCTTACAATGCAACAATAAACGTACTACCATATCTGGATAAATGACTGTTTACAGTAATAATTAACCAATATAAGAATACCTGTCTGTCTATAACTTTCTTCAGTTATTAAAAAAACTATACTAACGCTTTAAAGAAGCACATAAATTGCAAAAAAACTGAAACTCAATGTAAGTTCAAGCAAAACTGACTGGTATCGAAAGAATGTTAGTTATGTCGCTTTTCTTTTCTCTATGGGGAACAAGTTGAAATGACTCCAGCAGCATGTGGCTAACATTTTAGTGGATTTATACTACTCAACTGCGGATTAACTTTCTTATCCTGTTAAGAATAATGGATACGCGATTATAGGGCAGACATACAATGGGATGATAAAATTGTGCAGTTAACTAGAATCGTGCAGTGTTCGTCTTTATGCGAAGAACCACAAAATAATTGTTGCAACAGACAAGACATTTAAATGCAATATCTAGGCAGCCAAAAAAACTACATATACTATAGTATTTAGGCTTAAAACATGGGCTGGACCCCTTATTCGGTCTGACTAGTGACTCGTTTGTACTGAACCTGGAAAAGTAAGTTGTGACTAGCTTGTCCAACAACGCGGATTAAAATCAACGTTGAACAATGAAACTTCCCTGTGTTTACACTGTGTTGGGCTGCCATGGTTTTACACGGCTAATTCAAAGAAAACATGGACGTACAGAACTCGTATAAATCAATCAAATTTCGCCACCGACAAGTCTATCGAGACGGCCAAACAAACAAGGAACCAGGAAATGGATTAATTCCGAGTCTATCCCTTCACAGAGATAGGGAAAACCCTAAGAATCAATATTGAACGAGGCGACCTTGCAAATGTAATCTGGCAGTTCATCCAAAAAAGCCTTTATATACTGTATATATATTAATTAAATTAAAGGGATAAGCCTGAAGTATACACGATGTCTTAGAAAATGCACATAGGCAGGAGCTTGTCAAGAAGACAAATTACCCAGCGGCCCAAAATTCACGTGACCGACGTTAAACGAGTTTCTTTACATACCGCAAAGCAAATACACTTGGATTTGATAAATTGCGTTCTTAATAGATCACCATCACGGCCAAATATGGCAAGCTTAAACATACAAACCTGAACTAAAACACAGGAGGACAAATGTATACATAGAATACGGAAAGTTTACGAAATCGAATTTAAATACACACTGCACAATGCTATATAAAGCAAGCGTGCATAAACGCCCATAAGACGTTGCAAACGTGCATAGAAAAAAATCCTTAAGCATTAGGATGTTTTTTTTTATTTAGGTGAATAGCAACATAGGTTGAAAGTTGGTATACGTATAGTTCTTACGCGTTTGAACGCAATGGCGCTAACTGATCGACAAGCGAGATGGCCGTGTGGTATGGCGTCGCTTTCTCAGAAGAAACGGTACATAATGTCGATTACACATGTCATAGCGCCCGTGCTTTTTTTCGACCCCGAGGATAAACACGGTTATCGGCGGTTTGTAAGCGATACCGCATTTACACAAGTACTAAACAAGGGAAATTAATTTGCATGGAAATAACCCTTGTATAACATTGTTCCCGGTTTCGATGTTGACTTCCGTTAGGTCTACTAGAAACGCGATACATATATGTTAAAACTTACCTCCAAATTGCTTAAGAACTGGCAAGTTCACAGCCAAACTTGTCTGACGTGGCAGGATTAGAGCCGCTCCCTTTACCGCGAAGAAATTCTCGCTCACACTCCTAGAATGAGAGAAAAATCTCTGTAACTCCCAACCATTTAAGTGAACATATTTAAAAGACATTAATCCAATTATTAGACTTTCATTTACTCGCGAGGTCTATTTTAAACTACATTGTTAGTTAGCATTCTTGTAAATAACTGCTTAAAATAGCGTTATACCGGCAAAATAGAGTGTGGTTAACCGATTGCCGTTTTGTGTTATGAAGATAACCAAATGATAAGAGGCCTAGAGGGAACATAATCTCATGATTGTGACGTTGGCTGCCGCGTGAATTAAAAAAAATATAAAAAAAGGCATAAAAAGTCGCGGAAGAATTTTAAAGCTCATTAGCGCCGTCTGGCGGTGGCAGTCATTGCAGGTTTTTCTAAAAATAAAAGAACAAGAAACATGTCAAGCGCGCAATCTTGCGCTGATTGGGCTATTTAGGTTAACGCAAAAATAGTTCGTATGTTTGGTTAAGACTATTTTTTTCCAATAATATTTTAAAACAAATTATTTCCTGTTATTTTTATTGTCATAGGTCTAACTTTTATGTTACATTACCATGCCATTTTATTTTCATAGGCTACCCTTTATGATGCATTTCAATATTTTCTACTTATTTTCCCCATGCTAGGTGTGAGTATTTTGTATGTTTGTTATCATTAGATGAAAGATTTGCATTTTAATATTAGGTCGAATGCACAACTTCATCACAGCAGCAAAATGTTATGCGTCAGCTACCATATTAATATATGCAACATAGACCAGTATCCTGTCCTGCACCAGCAGTTATTGTGTATGCCTCTGTTAATTAAGTAGCAATGCAGCTTGTATAATACTTGGCTTCCTTCAAACTACGTATCGGAAGCGGCCATAAAAGTGTTTATAAAGGTCATTATACATATCCAAAACTGGGTTGAACATACTCATTTAATTCGTACAATTGCACAAAAATTTAGATCTCTGTATGTGTATAATTTTCAGTGTGTTAGTTTTTTTTTATTTCGATTTGCATACAATTATACCTTTTTTTCGTGATACAACTATTATATTTAGGAGAATATAAAATAAACAAAATAGATAGCTTGGTTTTGATTAAAAATAATTAAAGCCAGTAACATTGAATAAACGGGCATTTTGGAAATGATTTGGCCAATAACTGTTGTCATTTTCAGTGCAATTTTGAAATTAAGAAAAAAATTATCAATATTACACCCACTTATAAGAAAAACACAAAAGTAAACATCTATTCAGTAAAATTCACAGTGGGGGATCGTTATAATCTGCATCATATTTGTAATTTGCATTAAAAAATTTTATCCTTAACTTAAGGATAAGGACCTTAAGCATAAACACAAGGACCTTACGCATAAACACAATCTACATATGAGGTTATGGGACAGCAAGCCAGGAGCAGTTACAACTCAAGTCATATGCTATGCGCATAGTTCACATGAAAAAACACAGGATGTTTGGTTGTTTGCACACTAAACCTCTTGCCACACAGCCATAAACTTAACATCAATCATTGCGCTGGTATCAGAACGTAATGAATGGCATGAGATTATGTGAATTGTACACATTGTCATTGGAGCAGAAATTATACTGGTCTATAATATAAGGGAATTCCTGAAAATAGACGAGATGACTCTTGGAAATAGGTAGGGTAGGAATAACTATAAAAGTAAATAATATAAAACTGAGAAACGAAAAAAGAATGCATACGACAATTCAAGTTTAACTTAAACAGTTTCAAATAAATTTTACTTCCCATTCATCAAGCTGTGTGTATATATCATAAACATTCTATAAAGTATTAATACATAATTAAATTAACATATTACACCCAAAGAAGAATCATATAGCATACAGGTGTTGGTTCTTTGTTCAATACACAAATATATCGAATGTGCCAATAGCTTGATAAATTTACAAACCTTCTCTAAATGTTAGTAAAAAAATTTAATCAAGTACCTGCACGGTACTTCATTTTAAAGATGCAAGATGTATTAAACATTGCAAAACATATTTAAGTTATTTGCAACAAGATACTAGTATTGCCTTTTGACAAAAGGTAAATCTGTGTTGACTGTCAGTGTCAGGGCCAAAAATCCATCAAATTTTCGGCAAGTAAGAATTCACTCGCGTATGGAAGCAGCTTATACGAGTAGTTAGAGTAACTCCTTACATGCGTAGCAGGAGTAAACATGGCTCGCAATGTCGCAACTGTAGTTTGTAAACGTAACAACTGGCCCTGACTGTGTTTTATTGGTAGCCACTACCCATGTTGCCTAATTACCAGCAAAAAGGAAAAGGTAGGATTGCAAATTTGGTGCCCCTGGAATCAGAGTAATAAAGGGAATTCTAGATTTTTGTATCAGCTCACTGAGCTTACCCTTGTCGTTTTAACTTGGACTTTGATGATCTGGTGGGAGACACGATGTCTTGGACTTCATCTTTTTTCTCTTCCTCCTCCTCCATATCTTGAAAAGCATCGTCGTTGGATGCATCCTCTTGTTCAGTGTTTAAAACGGTCATTTCTTTGCACTGTGAAAAAACAGAGGAATATTTAAGCTTGATTGTAAATAATAATTTTAATGTTTATAACTTTTGTTTTATTTTTCAAATGTTTTAAAACATACTTGTGTCATACTTAATAAAAACAGGTTGGTTTATAAACACAATCATCAGATATCAAAATGTAAGCTTGTAAGGATGTGCATATATGAGCAATTGTAAGTTTAAATAAATGAGTTTATATCTAGTAACATATTGCTTTTTTGTGGAAGCGATCTCTATATAACACATTTTTTCGATATTTAAAAAGGTTATTTTTTGGATAAATGTCTGCACTTACACCATCAGTTAAGCTTTAAAAAAAAAAGCCAAAATGGTAAATTTTCCAGTTAATCAGTTACAGAATGAGATCTTTTCCTTTTCAATTAGTTACAATAAAAACAAAATAATATGCACTTTGTTGTACATTCCAGACACATACTAAAACCAGTATATACTTTTAACGTTTTTGACCAAAGAAACTTATACCTCCATCATACACCATGCTGTTTGCAGTAAAAGCAATTCAATAGTAAGGTGATGTAAGCATGTGACCCATTTGTATGCATTTTATTCTATAACAGGAAAAAATTATATAGGACAGGATGCTGGTAATGCTTACACTTCTATCCTGTTTTAGAGTATTTACTTGTTGTACTGCCAATGGTAGTAAACTGCTTACTATTATAATTTTTTGCGAAAGATTCCATGTAAATAAAAGTGGTGACTGAAAATAAAAAACGGAAGAAAAGAGAAACAGAAATAAAACATATATATCTATACAAAACAAATTGCTAAAGTATGCATGTTTTTGCAAAGTTGTACATCTTATTATTTATAAATATGTACACCTGATTTGAATGTACACAACTAACTTGATAAAAAAATTCCAGTCATTTGTAAAACAAATAAAATGACACGGCAAATATGTCTTATTTATTTGCACATGATATCGCAGGCATGTTTTAGGTGAAAGGTGGTGAACAATATTGAGTGGTAGAAACAAGGCTGTGCAGCGTAATTAAAAGCAAAACAAACATGCTGCTTGTCATACAACACAATTAATTAAATGTTATTTTTGGAAATAGTAGAAATTCATCTATTATCTTGTGATACCGAAAAACTTTGATAAATCACTTTCGGTTGCGCTCTTATATTTTTTTAAGCTTTCCTAAAAACTTTATTTTAGTTTTTTTTTCAATTTTCCATGACATGCTGTAACGACTGTCGTTTTGCTGTTTTTTTGCTTCTCTTATTTCATATTTTAAGTTTGTGTTATTTTAATTATTATATTATTAAAAAAAACTTAATACATTCTATTTGCATTGTAAATACAAGCAAATATTGTAAATATAAAGAAGATATAATTACATGAAATCCAAATATTGTTGAAGTATGATGGTAAATGTTTCTGTAATATTTGTATTGTCAGTGTTACAATTGTCAGCATAATAAATTTTTCACATTCAAGTTTTTTTTGGTAATTTTAAGTATTTTTTAATGTTTTGCAGATACTTATGATGCCTTTGCGGAATATGTTTAACTTCAATCTTGATTTACCAACAAACTGGGAATTTCCCATATTTATCATGAAAAACTGATAACCAAGAATCGATCCTTAACCTAGTGGGCAGTGGCACTGAGTGCATGCACTCCACTTAAAAACTTACCATCAAAGACTATTTCTGTGAACCAACTTTTTTGTTGATTTATTTGCATACAGGCATATATAATTGGCCCAAATAATACTGCCAGCGTGCAGCAAAAATAATTAAAAATTACTAGAATTCGGGATGCAAACTTATACATAACACCATTCATGTGCAATACCGACCATTTAATACTTTGGACCATTTAATATGAAATAAGTCGAAGCACCATCAGACCTATTAGCGAGCATGATGCAACTAATTTCCTTTCAATTTCCGCGAACAATTTTGTCATACTCATAACTTTTTTATTGTTCACAAAATTGTGCTGCCCATAAGTGTTAAATGCAGCATTTACCACTAATTATATACTTGTATATAAATTTTACTAACTGCTTTATTAGTATGTATTTAACAATGCACAAAAATAAATATAATTTACACTATTAATGTTAATACTAGTACAATATAAATATTGCACCTGTTTCCACATAAACTTTTGCCTCTTTATTAGAATAACAAACTATGAAAGTGGACTGAAACTAACAATTACCAAATTGGGCAAAGAAACTGGAAAATACTGCAGAGTAAAGGCCATTGTTGCTACCTTAGCAAGTTTAAACTTTAAGTCAACACAGTAGACAATTTAGTTATTACTTACCCTTGGTAAGGTATAACGGTCTAAAACTAGGTATGGTATAATGGTATATATCTGTGTTTTTAATAATAAAATTTAAAAATTATTTGAACTTAAAATTTAAATTTACCAACTTAAAATTAAGTTGTCAGCTGTAGTGGAAATAATTATATAAACAGGGCCACTGTTTATAAAAAATATTATGCAGACTGGACTTACAATTGGATTTTTTGCTTCAGGTCAGGTAATTGTGCTGATATTAATTAAACAAATATATAATCCTGCCAAACGCACTATCGACTCAATATTATTTTTAATACAATATTATTAAAGTACCACGAAAAACATGTTATTTGCCTTATTTAAAAATTAAATATGAATGATTCTAAATAATTCTATATTACAATTAATAGAATTTTTTTAAATGAAGATTCAATCATCCATATGCACAGTGTTAACAAGACGCTGAATTGCATTTAATATGGGACTCCTCAAATGTGAAATACTTAAACAAGGGAAATTGCACAATTAAAAAAATTAACCCATTTACACAAACTGTCCACTCAAATATTGATGTGGAAAAGTTTGTGCGACACATTCGCTTTGGTACTTTTGGAGGTAATGGCATATTTTAGCAAGCTTTTTATTTTTACAGGTTATTGACATATTTTTAGTCATTAAATTCTTTATTTTACAGCTTTAAAAAATGACTTAACCTAGTTTAGCATGGTACAAGTTAGTATAGCTGGCCAGGCTCAAAAATCAATCTCACAAAAATCTACTAGGCCTACACAATAGGATAGGATAGGATATTCATCTTTATCCCCATGGATTGGAAAACCAAGGGGGTTAACACACCGGCAATCGTCAGATCACCTCACGCCCATCGTCGGGTTACCGGAGCTATTACAGTGTGTTGTGTATGATAGACACGTTAGTTTAATTTTGTAAAACCCATTAATCTGCTGGGTTCAGACAATGTCCGTAAAGTGCCTTGCCCAAGGACACAACCGACTAGCTAGCGACCAGTTTCGCACCTGCAACCTTTCGATTGAAAGGCGACGCACTTAACCGTTAGACCAACGGGCCGGACAAAATACTGCAAAGTGAAGTACCGGTACCTGTACCAGTATAATATTTCTTGTAATGTGCAGGTTTACAAATTTCCATAAATTAAATCTTGTCTATGCTACTCTACTTTTGGCCAAAAATAAATAAAATTACCGATGCATCGGAGCATTCTGAACCAGATGTGCTGGAGTCTCGTTGAACTGTTACTAACGCCATGTTACAAACTCGTCTCAATATGTTCCTGACATCAATTTCTTTTCATTTGCAGACACAAGTACGTCAGAAGAAACCATCTTTAAAAAACATAGAAGAAGGTAACTAGTTTTAACAGACTAAACAATACTAGGTACTACAAAATAATCTATTTTAAACGTCTCCAGAACTCGTTTCCGTCACTTACACTATTCTCAACTGTAATATAAAGAGCAACTGCATAAATTTATAAACATATTTCACAGTCATTTAATTATATACACGCGTCTAAGTAAGAAACTGTATACAGTTCCGTATTGCCGTTCGTTTGTCGTAGTTCAGTCTGTTTACATTTCCTTGTAAGGTTGCAGGGTGCGTTACATTAACTCTATGCGCAACGATATTATTGACGCGGCAATTCGTATAACCGTGATACAGCTAAGGCCTTTTAGGTTTGTTTAGTTTGGTGTGAATTTTTGTGTATTATTTACGGTAAAAAGAATAAAGTAATAAATTCAGCAAATTATTTTTTATTTATAGCTAAGCACAATACCAACCCTATGCAGCTAGGTGAGAAAGAAATCGTGTCGAAATTCTTCGTAGCTAGTTGTGCGTGAAGTAAATCTGCAATAACATAATGCTAGAAATTAAACTAAAAAAGTGTATACTGTTTATTTTATATTATAAACATGACTATTAAATAAAGTTCGAATGCATTTACTATTTGTAATTGTTTTAAATAGCCTACTGCTTGTTAAAATGGTAATAAATCTGGCAACACTGTTCCCCTTTTTCGCTATGGCGTGGAGATTTACGTTCTTTTTACGCAGGGATGTATAGCGTTGAGTAGTTTGGCTTGAATAATGAAGGTAAATTGTTGTTTATATCACTCTTAAGTGAATATATCAAGCAAATATTGTTTGTAAAATTTAGCTTTAGTAATTGTGTATACATATTGAGCCCCATTTGGTAGTTTGGTAAAGCATTAAGGCTGATTACCTCGGATTCAAACATAATACTAATTCAGTTCTCAGTCGTTATTCTGTTTTTCTGCAGTTAAACGTCTCGTACCCGGCGACGGGCTGTCAGAAAGTGTTCGAAATCGACGATGAACAGAAACTCCGCGTGTTTTACGAACGGCGTATGGCGCAAGAAGTCTCTGCCGATGGCTTAGGAGACGAATGGAAGGTATTATAACACACAACGGTCGTGTGGCTGATTAGTTATTTGGCACGACCAGTTTCTGTACATATTTTATACAAAAACTGTTTTGGGGTCAGTGTTATTAGCTAAAAAATGGAAGGTAACTTCCACCATGTTTGTTCATTAGATACAATACAGCTGATGTACACAAGATTTTGTCGTAAACTGCCATGCTTGTCATACTAAATTTTACTATCATAGGACTCTTATTTTCAGTTTAAACATAGTTGATTATACTTTTATATACATAGCCTTATATCTGTTGTGTAAACCTTATATATTATTAGGTTGTGGTCATGTTATAATTTAAATCCTCAGTTCTGAGTTATTGATATAACTTAAATGTTAAAATAAAAAGAATTAAACAAAAAAGTTTTTAGGACTACATAGTAAGAATCACCGGTGGAAATGACAAACAAGGTTTCCCAATGAAACAAGGTGTTCTTACTGCTGGCAGAGTGCGTCTGCTTCTCAGCAAGGTGAGATATATGCTTACTTGCATGGCACTTCCGGATGTTAATTATGATGCTATAATTGTGGTTCTCCACTAATCTGTGGCAAGAGGGGCGAAGGGATGTTTTTTGTCACATTCAAACGCGGCACACGGGAAAAAGGGATATAACCACCGACCCGCTTCATGGTGTGAAAAAATACTCGAGCTAGTGATATAATGTGTTGTCCCGCAGATTAGTGAAGCTCTAATTGTGTGGCTGTGCAGAAATTTATGATGCACTGTGCCTGTGTATTTTGTGTAAACAAACTGGTACAGCTTTCTTCCTTTACAAGAGATGCAGGTCATTGTTTTTTGGCCTTACACAAGTTACCAACTGTTGTAAATGTCTTGTTATCCTACCTTTGACACCCTTTTGTCAGAAATATGTTACAATCTTTTTTTTGTCAGAAATATGTTACACTTTTAAATGCTGGCATCTCTAATTCAGGGTCATTCGTGTTACCGTCCACGCAGGACAGGCGAGCGTAAACGAAAATCTGTTCGTGGGTGTATTGTGGACTCTCAACTTAGCGTGCTTAACTTGATGATTGTCAAAAGAGGTATATCAATTTGTTATGATAAGACGCTGGTATAAAAAGTTTGGCCGATTTTGACAATCTTGTGTAGAGGCTGTGTATCAGGTTTTAAAATCTGCCCTTCACTGTTAAATCAATGGCAATACCAACATAGTACTGGGTCGGCAACCTCTGGCACGCAAGAGATCTTTATGTCACCTCCGTGATTTGGCGCATATCCAAAATTTATTTTATAAACATGTGAAAACTGCGCTGCACGAAATTAATAATCTTAAACTTTGTAAAGCATGCAAATCAACAGTCTTCAAATTAGTTAGTTGACTACGCAAAACCTACATCACAACGGTTGCCACACGAAGTTGCTTTTATTAGGATATTATTCATGAAGTGACAAGCTGTATTGAAAAGGTTGCCGACCCGTGTGCTGGGCTATTGTGTAACATTAAATTTTAGACGATAATTATAATTATGTGATACATTTAACAGTAACAAAAACATATTTTATCGCACACTTTTTTGCCTCTGTGTCAGTCAACATTCAATTACTGACATAGTTTTCCTAGTGATGCCAGATTAAAAGGTGGCTAATTAACAGGAAACAAAGTTGTTTTGCTGTCAGTCTCCACCTAACATTTAATGCTTTAAATCAATAATAATGCTTTAAATAAGTTTGTATGTGTTTTACCATTTACTATATATAAAGAGAAGACATTTATTGATCTAACGCTTTGGAAAGGTTGTTTTTATTTATATTAGTATTCATCAGAACACCCAATGTCCAATGAGTGTTTCTTTATGCTCGTGAAGGGATGTTTTTAGGGTTTAGTTAACTCATTAAATTTAGTTTTTGGTTTTTTTTTTGTACCAGTGACATAACCTATTTTGAGAAACGGCTGGTTTAAATCGCAATCATATCACAGTTTTATTCCAGTTTTCTAGAACAAACCCTTTGTTTGTTAGGTGAAAAGGAGATTCCAGGTCTCACAGACACCTCCGTGCCAAAACGTCTTGGACCAAAGCGTGCCAGCAAAATCCGAAAGCTCTTTATGCTGGGGCCAGAGGATGATGTGAGGAAATACGTCGTCCGCCGACCACTGCCTGCCAAGGAAGGTTGGTCCTTTTTTACTTTTAAGAACTTATTCATTTAAAAACTTTTGTCAACTCATTCTTAGAACTTTTTTATTTAAAAACTTTCGTATATTTATTCTTAACCCTGTGCAAATGATGTATACATGTGAGCTGATAGTATTAAATGCTGACTCTTTCACTAGATAGTATCTGATGCACAAAGGATATAGATAGTGTTTGCCGCGGTATTTACTGGCGGTAATTCTCTTACCAAAATTGTGTTGCTTAATACACACCTACAGAACTATTGCTTGCCGAATTTAAAACATCTACTAACAGCGAGCAGATCTAGATGCTTACTTTTAGTATCGACATTAATACAGGACATACATATAAATATATATATGGACATAAATATAAATACAGGAAAGAGATGACCAGGATTTTTCACATAATAGGCGCAATAATTAATATAACATAGGGGTAAAATATTTATTTTTTGGGATAAAATATATAAAGTTAACAAAAATGTGTTTCCCTATTCAGTGATACACAGTATTGGTGTATAGGTTACGTAAAAAAGTTTATAAAAAAGGTTGAATGCGAATTTATTACAGAGCTGTTTATATCTAAAATCTTTTTAAATCCTACAAATTTATTTTTTATAAAAAATAAACGAATATGTGCCCCTGTAATCTGCACTGTTATTTACAAGCTTTAAGAAAGCCTAGAACCAAATAATTTTTGACTTTTGTATAATCCCAAACTATCCCTTTCACAGGCAAAGCACCAAAAACGAAAGCTCCCAAGATCCAGAGGCTGGTAACTCCACAGGTCATACAGCGGAAGAGGCATCGTCTGGCTGTGAAGCGAAGACGAACAGAGCGTGCTCTGCAGGAAGAAGCAGAATACAAGAAACTTCTTGCCAAGCGACTCAAGGTTAATTTTTTGCTCTTGATAGGATTACCCTGTGAATAGTAAAACAGCGCATTAACACGTGGGCAATCGACAGATCACATTTATTTATCCAAATTTAAAATTGGTTTATTTAGAGATTTTTATGTTGACCCTGTGAATAGTAAAACAGTGCGGTAACACGTGGGCAATCGACAGATCACATTTATTTATCCAAATCTGGAATTTGTTTTTTTTAGGGATTTTTAAGTTAACCCTCTAAATAGTAAAACGCAATGCGCGCCCTTGGGTTACTGGAGCTTTTGCAGTGGGTTTTGTATGATTTAGTTTTTTAACTTTTATTTATTTATTCAAATCTAAAATTTAGCTTATAATTATTTCTCCAAATTCGTGTGGCCATAAGCTGTCTATGAATTCTGAGTTTCAAAGCCCTAACTAGTTGCATGTATTCTCAATTACTTGTAGTGATTTATTGAGGCTGGTTTGACAACCTGTTTCGTATCCCCCCTCTTCATTTAAATCTGTTCTTTGCAGGAGCAAAAAGAAAAGAAGGCTGAAGCGCATAAGAAGCGTCGTCTTTCCAGTTTGCGTGCGTCACAGTCCCAATCTATGTCGTCACAATGACCTTTGTCACGCAATAGTCGTTACGTCGACCCGAAATAAAAATAATAAAATCTAAATCTTAGCAAAAATTATATAGACTCTGGGTAATGATTTCTTCCAAGGTTTTTTTGGTATGCCCGAGATATAACAGTTGTCGTGTTCGGACACTTGGGAACGAGTAGGAGATTGGCTAATTTCACAATATCGAGCAAAAACGTTTGTGAACACTATTCGTTTTAGATTTTATGTTACCTTTTTTTTGAAACTAGTAGGTATAGTAGATTGTCATTATTTAACGAACTAGTAGGATATGATATTCCGTTTTACACCCGTGAATGGTGAAACCAAAGGGTTTAACACGCGTGCAATTGTCACTCGTCATATCACCTCGCGCCCACCGTCGGGTTTTAGTAGAACCCATTAATCCGCGGGGTTCAGGCTATCTTCTATAAGAGCCTTGCCGAAGGCAAATCGACTATAGCCAGCGACCAAGTTTGGTAAATATCCAATGAGGCCCCCTCTGACACACTAAAATTTTAACGACGATAAACTTAAATAATTTAAATCTCATAGTTATTTTCGCACTTGTTTTAGTGCTTATCAACACCTTCGACATAGATGTTACATTACAATTGTTTAACCCCGTGTAAAAATAGAAATGTATGATTTCAGTGTGCTTTCCGACAAGAATCGTGAACGTTAACTCAAAACCGAATCGTTTTAAATTTTTCCCAGGGGTGCCTCCTGCATTTAAGTAGTAAAAATATCTGAAGCATCTCAATATAACCTACCTGAATTATAATACATCGCCCACAATGACGGTGCAACAAACGTGTTTGTAGTTTGGTGATAATGGCGAGCCTTATTCTAATGTCGATTGAAATTCTAAAAAGTGGTTTCTCGCACTGCTACCCGATTTTCAGCCTGCAGTATATACTTTTATAAATTTATTATTTACATGTGAGCCTAAAGTACTGGTTTCGAAACGGCGGGCGCGCCATTTTGGTGTGCAGTGAATGAATTAGTGAGGGTTTCCAGGAGATGTTGCACCACTTTGACCTCTTATATAGTTTAATTCAGTTCGTTAAGCCCTGAGAGAAATTACAAATGTAGTTTTACATAATTTTTGTCTTAAAGCATTTGTACGTTTTATGCTGTGGGTTTGTTAGGTTGCCGTAAACCGTTTACTATATCGGCACAGTGTATAAGCCTAAACAACTATACTTATAATTTTATAAACAACTATAATTATAATAAGTATAAAAAAATTTGTAATTAGAATCTTAGATTTCACGTTTTGTTTAAATCGAGTACAACATACTGCAATAGTGACAGTACCCGACGGTTATCGGTCTATGCTCGTACGATAACTCTCGTGGTTTTTTTTCGCGAAATAAAACGCACGCTATATCATATAAGCCTACAACAGTATACCACTATTTACGTGTAAGAAAACGACAGAACTTGCTTATTCAAAGACTAAATTTTATATACGAATTCTATATTTTTTACATGTTTTCCCCACAAGTTCAACATTTTTCACAAATTTAACATAGATAATTTTTCCAGTGGGTGTCGCATGTTTGGGCAAATGCGGGAATTTTGTTATTCTTCACTGGGTAAAAAAAATCCACACTCAGTAAATTTTTGCATGTTTTTAGGTTTAGTATAAGTGAGCTTATAATAAGGAGTTAGATTAAAAAGGCAAAGAATGGCTGGCTTGGTTAACTTCAAAAATCCCGAGGAGGTAAAAGAATACTTAAATAACACGGAAATTGAATTTATGTTCGGTTGCCATAAAGAAAATGACGCTGACTGTTGCTACAGGTTGGGGGAATTTCTTGAAACTATTAGAAAGAAATTCCCGGAAGCTGCAGCGACTTATAAAAACTGCTGTGAGAAGTTCAAGAACGCCCCATGTTGTTTCAAAGTTGGACAGTATCACATGCTGGGAAAAGGTGGCCTGGAGAAAAGTAAATTAGAGGCATTCAAACATTACAGAGTTGCCTGCGCTCAAGAGAAGTATAGAGACCAGGGTAAAAATGATCGTTTGGCAGTGGCTTGCTGTAATATGGCGCTGCTGTTGCAGCAGAAAGAGGAACATCGCAAACCTTTTGTTGATTACCTAAAAACTGTGGAAGACAGTGATGAACCAGTTCACTCTCGTATTTTAAAAGCTTTTCAGCGATCTTGTTCTTTAAATGATTCTTTTGGTTGTTATCTGCTGAGCAACTATTATATTAGTGGCTTTGAAGAGTTCAAGCCCAATCTTAGATTAGCTGCAAAGTATGCGGAGAAGTCTTGTGATTTGGGGAATCCAAATGGATGTCATTCCATCAGTCTCATGTACGCACAGGGGGATGGGGTTGAAAAGTCAGCGGAAAGAGCAAAAGCTTTCAATCAGAAAAAGGAAAACCTTGTATCTCAGTCTACATCTTTGTCATTTGGGCAAACACCGTAACAGTAATTCAATTCTTATTTAGATTTACCTGATTGCCGATACTGGTATTAAAGTATAGCAATGGTATGCGCAAGAGCTATCTGGTAACATGCTCAATGGGCATTCAGTAATGGCTCTGGTTAAACCACAGTCTCTAAAAATGTTTTTGGAATGCTTGGGTTAAAATACTACTTATGTTCTCTCCACATAAATAACTCTGAGCATATAATGTTCTGCTCTGATTTTTTGTCGATGAAATACCGGTAAGCATAAAAATTTATATTTAAAAAAAAATGTGTATGGAAACTGACATTTGCACATGTGCCATTGTCATACTATGATCCCCTTATTAATTTATATAATTATTGGCACACGCACAGACTAGCAACATCAGGCTGACAATTCGGAGATATATAACTCACTTGTGCAGCAACTTTTAAAAAAAGGTTAATAAAATATATCCGAAATATCATGTATTGGGTAATAGCTTGATTTTGGAACATTTCATGAAACAAAAACAAAAAAAGTGTCTAAACTTCTAATCCCTTTGTTGAAATATTATATTTATCCAAATTCCAATTATTTTGTTTGTTTTGATTTCGAATCATTTTCACATCTTTGGTGTCCACACTTTCAAACCCTACTGACTACATTAACCATTTCTTGCAATCTAGATCATTATGCTTCTAATATGTTGTATAACTAAACTATTTTTTAAAGTACCGGTAATTGAAGTGAAGTTCTCCAGTCATTCAGAAAATTTACCATTTACATTGTTAGAGTATTGAAAACAGTCTAAAAATGAATGAAATCCTGGATAGTATATCAAGTTTGAGCGATACTGACCTTCGAAAGGAAATGGTGAATGCTGGCTTACCTCTTACTCCCATAACTCAGTCAACCAGAAGGATTTTTCAACAAAGACTTGCAAATAAAAGATTTTCTCTGCTTCGAAATATTCAAGATGATAATACAGTAGAGGTAAGAGACCACATGTGCATAAGCTTCTCCATGCTTTCAGCAGGAGTTAATTGGTTATATTTAGCTCTGGTAAAGAAGTAACCCTAATAAGTGTGCATCAACTTATTACTGTTTTCAACCAGACTTCGTTTTTCTCCTAGAAAAAAATATTTTTATTTAATTACAATTCTGAAAATTTAATTACAATTCTGTTTATGTCAGTCAATTCAAGTGATTATTCTAATAGTGCCTGTGTGATATATAATAATTAATGCCTGTCCGCTGTAAAGCCAGTAAGGTCTTTATAACGCAGCATGCACACAGTTGGGTTGGTTAAAGCTATTCCAGTAAGTGGTGTTACTGGTCCTGGTAATTTGAAATTTAAAATTCACTGGATCGAAATAAAAATCCTAAAAAAACTGCCAAAAACTCAATGCAATTAAATATATATGTTTCCCACACCCTTACCAGTGTGTCAATATACCTGTGTTGACTTTGACGGTCATTTACAATTTTGTAAATTTCATGGATTCTAAAAAGTAAATCAGTTGGTTATTCCACAGCCCCCAACAAAAGACACCACAGAAACAGTTGATACTGGAGATGACATAGGTAGGTTGGGACAATACAATATTTAAAAATAATAAAGACAATATGATATTTTAAAATATATGATATATCTTTTCTTAAATATGTGTTGTTAAAAATTTACACCTACCGGTCTTACAATGCTGTTAAAAAGAAGGTAGCAGTTTTATGCTTAAATAATGGATAAAAGGGTATTTTAAATTGTGTATTTCAAACGAAAGGTCAGTAACTAAAAAAGTTTTTATACAAGCCAACAGTTTAACAAATATTTATACAAATAAAAACAAATCTTTCATACCAATGTAAGAAACCTTAACATTTTTTTAATGATTGATGGCAAAGCAA
>CH003275.1:2014711-2034274 GCA_000149265.1 Ciona savignyi
AAACTATCAAACCAATATTCAGTAAAGGAGCCATAAAACATACGTAAGTAAAAGTTATTAATAAGTAGGCCTATACTATCTAGTATCTATCAATGATGTAACATTTTGTATTTTTCCTAATACTGAAATTTTAAAGTATAGAAAATGTATGATTTGTATTACTAATTTTTTGTTGGTTGTTTTACAGTTATATGCAGTATGAAGAGCATAGCAGTTTAACGCAATAACATGTTTACCCAACAGCCAGTATATAAAGTACGGCAGCTGCACACTCGAGTTTTTTTGTTTCCCTGCGTCTTTGCACACTTGGGTAATTTCACACATGCTCGTGAGCTAGCACTATAAACATTGTATAATTTCCAACAAACCTGTAAACCTACCTCTGGACCTCGGGTAATTTACTGTCAGTACGATTTTTGTAACGTAGATAGATATGTTAGCTGATGGACACGATAGATTTAGAATAGAATAATATGTTTGTTTAAGATTTTTACAAAATAGTAATACAAAGGAGATGTTGTGCTCACTTGAAGTGTGCACTCTTGGACGTTTGCACACTGCACACTTAAATATTTGGCGTGTACACACTCGAGATGTCGGCGAAAATTGACGTACCGGTACTTTCCATACGGGCCCAACAGTAAAAAACCCTGCATGCACACATGACTTTTCTTATAATTTTATTCATGATTGTTTTCTCGTATGTGCATATGCCATGCTTTCCAAACTGGGTGACTACATCAACTAAAGATGGTCTCAGTAATTCATATCCCTACCTGGGTTTATAAAGAATTGTAGGACTATAGCTCAGCTACACAAAACGAAGCGATTGGCTATAACCTCCTTTCTCCTGGACTGTAATTAGACAAAACCTTTCCTGGTCACTCTCCCTTTTTTATTTAATTCTTATTTGTAAGAATTTTACTCAGGCTATGATTCGAACTTATGATATGTTCTTTACTAAGTCCGTTTTTCTATATAAATTAATATATTGGTTGTGTTAACCATTTAGCCACACCAGTTTTCTTTACCGGTATCATACCATCCCTACAATTCTGTATATTGAATCATCACCAGGTCACAATGATTCGTGCTACCACCGGGAGACCGCCAAGAGTCCGGAAGTCAGATGCAACAAAGATCCGACCTTCATCTGCAAGCGGGAAGCTTCAATCTCATGCTTACCTTGATCTTACTGCCCGTTCAAACACTCCGAGCAATAGGAGTGCAGTCAAAACCAACCACTCACTTCAGAAACCCTCTAAGTCACACCTAGGTACGCCATATTTGATTTTTGATGATTGTAGAATGCTGCTGCAAGGGTGCCTCTAAATACTACAGGATCGCTTGGAGCGCTTGGATTACTTAGATTGCTATGGAAAGTAATTCTAAGCCTGTCCCAAACACTAATTTCAACCCCAGAACTAACTTTCACCCCAACCCTAACATTAATATCATGGCTTTTGCAGTTACGATGTATAGTAAGCGATCCAAGCGCTGCAAGTGATCCTGTAGTTTTTAGAGGCACCGGTGCTGCAATGGTGATAAATGTATGAGCTCAGTTTAGTCTTTTACATTACAAAAGAGCAAAAATAAACTTGTAAATATTTCAACTGACATCTACACAAATTAGCCACCATTATCCTGCATTGCATAATCCTGCTTCAATATCCTAAAATAAGCACCCTCACACTCATACAATAACTTTTACCAACTATCTGCCTGTAGTGGCAGATTTTAAACCATAGAAATATAAACTTTTCCTTAGGACGCAGATTGACACTGTGTGTTTTTGATGGAATTGGGGAGAATGCTGAAGCTTTCACACGTCTCAACACCCCTGCAAGTTCCATGGGAAAAATCAAGGTTGGTTTTCATTTCAGAAAAATACCATCGCGCTTATACATCATAGCCTATCGTTTTATAAATATCAAAAAGTCGATTTACATTTAGAAATTAGTAATGCCTTAAATAAAGCATTATTTATACAAACTAACAAACAGTGCTTTGGTTAGCAATATCTTTTTAAAATGTCGAAAAGGTGTAGCATCAAAATCATTGTCAGATATATTGTTGTTAACCGGTAATATCATTGTATAGATTGAAGAGAATATTACATTGGAACAACTGCATCAAATAAAGACAGCTTTTACGGTGAGGTGTATGCTTAATCACTATCCACAATTTATTCAGTTCAGAGGTGTATTAATGTTCATAGTACGGTGATGTTGCACAGTTTATTTTTCCTTTTATCGTTAAAATTACCCTTTTGTATTTTGGTGCAATTGTAAAATAAATTTTAACCTTTCGATTGAAAATTATGACTTAAATGTGCATATGGTACATATATTGTATATAATGTAATCGTACTTATACCATTGTTAAAATCAATTTAGAGTGCAGTGATTGTACTTAAGTATACTTCAATATGAAAGTTTTTTTGAATACAATTTTTAAATTTTTTTCTTAGTTATTGGTGCCTATGCATGCCTATTACTCATGTAAATAGATATAACCTAACTCCAAACAGTTATTTCCTAAAAAAATGTTATTTCATGTATCATTGTGTAAATAGTTAGACATATGCTAATAAACTTCAAATTTCTTGTATATTTAGCCTAATAGCCTTATCTATTTATATGTGAATACTACCTCAGCTAGTAGATATTGTCCAAAGGATAGTTTAGTTGAAATGATGATAAACCTACAGGAAGCTGATACAGACGGGAGTGGGACTTTGGATATTGAGGAGTTTAAAATGGTTGTCAAGAACTCACTGGGGGTCAAGGGCAGGGTGAGAATATTTTTTTTGAAAATTTAAAAGTGGGTGTATTGGGTGTGGATATTTGTGTAAATATTTTTAAAATGAAAATTTAACCAAAAGAAAAATATAGAATCTGTTTTTTTTTACATTAAGCGACAGAACACAAAGGCGTTGGATACTTAGGTCTGTTTTCATTTTTACTGAACGACTTTTTTTAATCCTGCAATTATTGAATACATATCATTTTGTATAAACCGTTATGGTCATGATCCTGAATACTCAATCTGCTAATTTTATTCAGAAAAGTGACATATGATAGGATAGGATATTCATGTTTATCCCAGTTAATGGGAAAACCAAGGGGGTTAACTCACAGGCAATTATCAGATCACCCCGTGCCCACCGTCGGATTACCGGAGCTATTGCAGTGTGTTGTGTATGATTCACACGTTCCTTTAATTTAGTAGAACCCATGAATCCTCTGGGTTCAGGCAAAGTCCATTAAGTGACTTGCCCAAGGACTAGTAAGCGACCAGTTTCAAGGACTAGTAAGCGACCAACTATTAAGAGACCAGTTTCGAACCTGCAACCATTCGGTTGAAAGGCGTCGCACTAAACCACCAGACTAACCGTTTGGACTTGAACATATATACCCTGCTACTATCTTTTAATAAATATTACCTTTCAGTGTAAAAAGATAGAAAAAGATATCGTACTTGTTGACTATAAAGCATATATTTATCCCACCAGCATGAAGAGCAGATCAACTCGTTGTTCATGAAGATCGATTCTTCATCTGACGGCGAAATAGACTGGGTACGTGGTGTATTATATGTTGTATATTATTTATTTGTATTTGCGATTATAGCAACAAAACTGTGGAAAAGCTAAGGCATAATTCTCTTAGATGATTTTTTGTTTTTATTTCAAACATCTTTATTGTTAAGCATTTTAGTGAAAATTAGCCATTGGGTTGAGATGTTATTTTTGGAGCTGGACTCTATTGCGTGTATTATCAAAATTACCTCATTGAGTATTCACTGTTTTTGAACAGATATTTTGGGTATAACTACAATCACACCACCATTATATCACTGGTTAAATGCGACTTTTTTACAGTAAAAACATTTTATCTTTATAATTATCATAGTGCAAATTTTCGCCCAATTTTAAACTGAGTACACATCATTTAAACACTTTTTGATGCAGTATTTTTAAGCAACACCAAAAATTAAAAAAATAATTTCTTCTCAAAACAGGATGAGTTCTGCACCTACATGCAACTGGAGTATTCTGAAAAGGAGGAGGCAACATTACGATCGAAACGAACTTCGTTTGTGCTTCCCGCCGCTTCCGTAACCACCCCACACCATAAGGCTCCTGTGCTCAGGACCTTGTGTCTTCCAGATTCCTATCTCTGTGCTGGTCAGGTGAGCATTACTGTGGTCAGATACCCTATATGCTTTTATCATACTGACTTGTAAGTCAGTCTGACTAATTCGGTACTCCTACCAAATATGCCCATTACTGTGGTCAGACTCGATATATGCGAGATTGAATGTCTTATTACCAAAACCTACAGTTTTATCACTAAATTGTAAATGAGTCTGACTACTGTGGTACTCTCACCAAGTATGACCAGTAATTTGGGCAGATTCCCTATATGCTAAGTTAAATGTCTTATTACTATAAAAAACTACAGTTTTATCATACTAACTTGTAAGTGAGTCTGACTACTGTGGTACTCTCACCAAATATTACCCGTATTTTGGGTATTTTTGCAAAATTAATACACGTTTTTTTTAGATATTTCAGACTCGTTTTGTTGCAGAGGTAAATAAAATAAAAGGCTAATCTTTTTAGAAAGAAACAGAAAAGAAATGCAAATGACTTCTATTAAAAAATATCTGTCTTTTTTAGTTTGTGTGCTTAATAATGATTAAAATATATATTTATTAAGTAATCAGTAACAAAATAAAAAAGGTTATGGAACATATATATTATTCAAAATTACAATTATTTTATCTGAAATGTATTAACAATTTAACATCAAATAGAATAGTAATTTAAAGTTTATAAAGCATTTTTAAAGCATTCCAGCTTATTCACAGTTTAGGCATCAACATATTGGAATTATTTATGTGTCATATGTCTTTTGCTTAACCAGTTAAATTAAAAATAATTAAATCTCAGTAAACTCTTAGGAATGTGTACAAGCCTTATGTTAATTTTATTACTCGCATTGTGCACAAATGGTCATTCGTAACATTTAAAATTTCGATTCTTTTCATACTGTCAGCTTGGTATTTATTAAATATATTATGTCATCAGCGTAAAAGTTTTTAAATCTTTTCGAATCAAAAGCCCCGTTGATTTAATAGATTTAAATTTTGTTCAACACAATTCTTTTCATTGAGATCCATTATTTAGTTTGGCCATTAAACCGACACAACAGTAGCAACCACGCTGCTACAGATCAGGTGTCACTCACTGGTGTTGGTTTAAAAGCCTCTGGTGTCACATAACATGACAAGACGCTTTACTTTTAATGACACTACATGGCGATTTTTTTGTAAGTGGCCACATTTGATACAATGGGATTGACTATTGAATTGTTACAAGTTCTATTTGAAATGATTTAAGGTATTTTAATAATATCCCTGATGGTTATATTTTAAGATACAAAAATAATCGATATTTAAGACAATCTAAAGCAAGGGTGGGCAACTTCTCTAGTCAATATCTTAGAATAGGATAGGATAGGATAGTCATGTTTATCCCCGTGAATGGGAAAACCAAGGGGGTTAACACACGGGCAATCATCAGATAACCTCGCGCCCACCGATGGGTTATCGGAGCTATTGCAGTGTGTTGGGTATGATAGACACGTTCCTTTAATTTGGTAGAACCCATTAATCCGCTGGGTTCAGGCAATGTCCGTAAAGTGCCTTGCCCAAGGACACAACCGACTAGCTAGCGACCAGTTTCGCACCTGCAACCTTTTTATTACAGGGTATGGTTAGATGCAGTTTGCGGGCCGGTCAAAATCCCTTCACGGGCCGAATCTGGCCTGCGGGCCTTATGTTGCACATGCTTAATCTAAAGCAAGTTGACATGAATTTTAATTTGGATGGACCATTAGATACCAATGAATTATGCAATAAAAAAAGCTTGCTTAAGAGCACATTAAAGCACAATATGCCCACAAACAATTATTCAATGCTATTTAAGTGTAAATAAACTGATTATAATTTAATTTTATTTGAAACAATATATAATCTTAGGTTAGAGCTAAGAGCAATAACAATATGAATGAGTATTTGATCATACATCTAAATTTATATCTAGTCGGACAATGACATCACCAATTTTTTATGACATCACACAGGATGGCTTGTTGTCCTTCTGGTCGCACGATTTGAAATTAAAGAAAACGAAGTCGATTCTGGAGTGTTCAGCTGTGGAAAGACAAGCGTTTATTATGAAGCCGACCATTGTAAGATTTTTATGTTATTTTCATCGAAATTTTAAGGTGGAAATGTTGCTCATTGTGATCAGTTAATGTAAAAACATAAACCAGCGGTTCTCAACCGTAGAAAAATTTCTCCCTAGGAAGGAATTTGAGAATTTCAGGGGAGGAATTTGTGCATTTTATATTTTGTGTTAAATTACACTAAGGCGATTTTTTGAAACTTTTGATTGATGACATTTGTTACGTAGTCCTACTTTAAGACCTATAGTTCTAAATACGTAACATATTTTAAAGTGGTTTAAAATATGAATATGTGTATTTCCTTATTTCGTCTAGTAGTGACCCGAATTGTGGGTACTTTTATACGGGAGGGGAGGAATGAAAAGTTTTTAAAATAGGCAAAGGGAGCCATGCAACAACAAAGGTTGAGAACCACTGACATAAACTGTCCACAATTGGGTTATCAGGTGACACAATTGATAAATCCTTTGATACAGAATTCAGTCAAAGTTATCTTATGATATGTAACAACTTATAACCAAAGATCTTCTTCTTACTTGCAGATTTGTATTGCAAGTTAACCCATGATAACCATTAATATATTCTTCAAAACAGATTTTTAATAAAAAATAATTCAGCAATAACCATCATGGTACCCTTTACTGTACATCTCCATAATTATTTATTTGATCGCTAAATTTTTTTCGGATTCCCCCTTCTGACAAGATACAAATGAACACGGTGCTTACATAAGACTTTTTACATTTTAGGATAAAATAGATTTGTTCATGTTTATCTCTTTAAATGGAAAAATGCAAGGGGCTTTAACACATGTCACAGCCCACCGTCGGGTTATCGCAGCTATTGCATTGGGTTGTGTATGGTTCAGACGTTTCTTCTATTTGGTAGAACCAATTATATCACTGGTTCAGGCGATGTCCGCTAAGTGCAATGCCCAATGACCCAACCAACTAGCAAGGATCCAGTTTCAAACCTGCAACTTTTTGACTAAAAAACAACATACTAATCCACCAAGATAATCAATCGTACTCAAAATTTATTTGAAACTTTAATAAATTTCAAATTTCCAGTGGGTGACGGACGTGGCGGTTATGAGCGGCAGTGGCAAGCTGTTAATCGGCACCGGCGAGCGTGAATTACATTTCTATGAGCTCATGACCTTTGAGTTCTACTGCCAAATAATTGGATTGGACGCTGTGCCGTTGAAAATCGATTTTAATCAAATCACTGAGGAAGAAGGCATTATTGTGTACGGAGATGATCAGGTTTGCACAGCTCTTGGTTGCAGAATTGTCCTGACAGTTTACTTGCCCTAAACTTCTATGCTACCAAATGTATGCTACCTACAAAACGCGGATGTAATTTGCACCCCTTATATTACTTGTATACTACCATATGTAGAAGGATAGGATAGAATATTTTGATGTTTATCCCTGTAAATGGGAAAACCACACACAGGCAATCGTCAGATCACCTCACGCCCACGGTCGGGTTACCAGAGCTATTGTAGTGTGTTGTATATGATAGACCTGTTTTGGTAGAAAATTTGGTAGAACTTATTATTCCGCTGGGTTTAGGCAATGCCCGTTAAGTGCCTTGCGCAAGGACACAAACGATTAGCTAGCGACCAGTTTCGCACCTGCAACCTTTTGATTGAAAGGCGTCGCACTTAACCACTAGACTAACCGACCGGACAAATGTGTACCATAGTATTTTAAACTAGAAACTTTACTTACATACTATTATATACATGCTAGGATGAAATTTGTACTTCAAACTCTTTCTCTCTGCTACTACATGAATGTTACAGTGGAATTTGTACCTCTATTTTTTTCTAATTTCCAAAAATATATGCTGTGGGGTGTAATTTGTACCACAAGACTTACTTATATGCTACCATATGTATGCTGGGTAAAACGTGCACCCCAAGCTTTACTGGTATACTACCAGTGATGGGATTCAAAATTGTAAGAACAGGTTCTCTTTTGTATCGTACTTATTTACAACAGGTTCCTTAAAAGGTCTAATGTCTGTAAAAAAAGCATCGGATCGGTGATTATCCCGATATTCCAAGAACTTGTCCGACCGAACCTATGCGAACCTCTTGAATCCCATCACTGTATACTACCAAATGTATGCTGGAGTGTTATTTGCTGCCAAAATCTTACTTATATACTACCATACGTATGCTAGAGGGTTATTTGTCACCAAAGTCTTACTTATATACTACCATATGTTCGGTAGGGTGTAATTTGCATCCTAAAAATGTTAGGCTAACAAAAGGATAGGATAGGAGGATTAAGTGCCTTGCTCAGTACACAATTGTTTACCTAGCGACCAGTTTCATATCTGCAACCCTTCGGCTCAAAGGCGACGCACTAAACCACAAGACTAACCCGTCAGACGATCCAATCCTTCCTCCCTCAGGGTTGTGTGAGCATCATGATGTTCCAATCGATCACCGAAACTCTCAGATGTTGGAAGAAAGTTCCGAGAGTAAACGGTGTTCCCACGGTGACCATGCACGATGTTGCTAACGGGAACGGGACATCATTTATCAAATGGAAAGTCCATAACGACTGGATTACAGAGGTAATGTGCATTTTTTTAAATCTTTTTATTTAATTTTTTTTAAATGTTTATCTGTTTATAAGTGGAGACCGTATATGAAACATTAAAGTAACACATGCTCGTAGTCTTGATGCCAGATTTTACTTGGTTTTGCATTTGTTAATTAGTTAAATAATACATTGGATGATACATTGGAATCTTTCTGGACAAGGTGACTCGTTGTTACATAAACATTTTAGTGGTTATTGGTCAGTAAAGTGATCAAATCAGGAGCATATTGACTGTTAAAATGTTTACTGTACCTTGCAACCACTGTTGTTTAGCTTACTTTATTTTGACTCTATAAGTAGAAAAAGAGGAAAACTTCAGTAATTAAAATACCGTCAACTGACCTTAAAAACATAACATCCCATCACTTATCAACCATTTATCGAAATCATCTTTTCCAGATACGTTATTTCCATTCGCTCAGATCTGTTATATCCTCATCTAATAACGCTGCAACTGCTCTTGTGAGAGGTAATTACCCCATCAAAGTATAGTCTGTCAATGCCTCCCTAAATAGAAATTGCATCTTATGTTTTTCTTATTTTTTTTATAGAAATATCATGTTTTTTTAAATTGATATGTTCTGTTTACTTTGTATTACTGGATTTATTGGTGTTATAGACACTTATTTAACCAGTCAGTTATTTTTAACCCGATCCTATAGTATAATGCTTAATAACATTTAGGACAAACTTATATAAGTCACTCATATACTTTCCCTTTACACTCTTGTTGCTGTCTAGGTTGCACCACCAGCCACGTACTGTGCTTGACCACCTTAAAAGAAACCTACGGGTCCATCCGTCACACCTCATACGGTTGCATCCCATAATACGTCTTCTCCTGGCAACAAGGAAAAAAATCGCAAGTCGCTGTTGGCACAGCAACGGCAGAAAACCGACCAATCAGTCTTCTACGTGTACAAAGGGGTGAAGACGTTTGATTTCTCGAAACAACACAACATAGTAGCAACAGGAGGTGGGTGCCAGTGGTGTCAAGCGGGTTATATTGTTTTTATAGTTTACGGCATAGACCAATAGTCCAACAAAGAGTGTGGAACAGAACTACCGATTAGCGTGGTTGGTTAGTGCTCGCCTTTCAGTCAAAGGGTTACAGTTTTGAAACTGGTCGCTAGCTAGTTGGTTGTGTACTTTGGCATGGTTCTTAGTGGACATTGCCTTACGGTTTTAAGGAATGTTTATAGTCACAATTTGTAAATTGTTTGATTCTCCCCAAATTTACAACTTGACTAATTTGCTGGTATATTTGTGGTTACTTTTGACAAATATAAATATTAGCTGCTGGTTTTCGCCATATAGGATAAATCCAGCATCTATTGAATATTAAAATACATGTGCATATAATACAGTTGGAATGCTCCTATTCTTTATAATCCATAGGAGGATAGGATATTCATGTTTATCCTCCTGAATGGGAAAACCAAGGGGGTTAACACATGGGCTATCGCCAGATCCCCTCGTGCCCACCATCGGGTTACCAGAGCTATTGTAGTGTGTTGTATATGATGGACACGTTTTTTCAATTTGGTAGAACGCATTAATTCGCTGGGTTCAGGCAATGTCCGTAAAGTGCCTTGCCCAAGGACACAGTTGACTAGCTAACGACCAGTTTCCCACCTGCAACCTTTCGATTGAAAGGCGACACATTAAACCGCCAGACTAACCGGCTGGACCATGTAGGTATGGATCGGATACTGCGATTATGGAACCCATATGTGCCCCACAAACCAACTGGCCTGCTACGAGGCCATGCATCACCCATCATATACATCGCCATATCTGAGGAAGATCGTCGCATATTCAGTGTTTCCACTGATAAGTGTGTGAAGGTGAGGTTGGTATTAATTGGATTGACATGGACTAGTTCTCATCAAAAAAGAACTAACTTTGTCCGACCGATTAGCTTGGTGGGTTAGTGCTTCCTTTTAGACCAGTGATTCCCAACCGCGGCTCCGAGAGTCGCATGCGGCTCCCAGCTAGCCTTCTCTTATTGACCTTTGAAAATCTCCTAAAATATTACAAAAATCTGATTTTAATAATAAAAAAAATAAAATTAGTATTCTAAAATTACCCTTGCTTAGTTTGAAGGCTGGGAAAAGAGTTTTTACTTCATAGTTAAGATTAGAGGCAAGGAAAGTTGTGAAAAGGCTGCTATTGTTACGTCACTGTTTTCTTAAAGCAGTGTGTTTTTATGAGTGTTTTCATGCGGCTCCATACGTATTTTAAAATTTGAAATTTGGCCCCGACACTAAAAAAGGTTGGGAACCACTGTTTTAGACTATAGGTTGCAAGTTTGAAACTGGTCGTTAGCTATTTGGTTGTGTTCTAGGACAAATCTACCAAAATAGAAGAAACGCGTTCCACCAAATAGAAGAAACGCTTGAATCATACACACCACACTTCGATTGCTTCTGTAACTTGGGCACGATGTGATCTGACGATTGCCAGGGTGTTAACACCCTTTGTTTTTTTTTCTTTCACAAGAATAAACAGCTCACTCTTAATTGTGTTTATAGTTAGCCTTCTTAGTTGTCAATACGTTGACATTTAAGCCAAAAATGTTTCTCCACCCACTGTTAAATTTACCACCAAGGTTAATACGACTGCTTTATAGATAAGTTCCTAATTGCCTGTGACTTAAATTTAAAAAAGGAGTAAAATTTTTCTCATGTAGTCATTTGTAATGTTACGATATTCCAAACGTAAAGTGTGACATGGACTTTTTGCTCTATTATCTTACAAAACCCTTTACTGCACACTCTTTTTCAGGGCTTTATATTATATTGTTTTGGTCTGAATTAAATGTGGTTTGCTTATTGTTTTGGTCTTGATTAAATTTGGTGTTTTTTAGTGTAGGTTTGGTGGCCGCGTCCGCTATATTTATGAAATGATATCCTTTTTTTAAATGACACGCTTTAACAACTGTTTATTTTGCCGTCTTTTTCTGTTCCTGTGTAATAATTTGATTAGTTTACCATTTGTTATATTACTGGAACCACAAATGAATAAACTAAACTTATAAATGTTCTGAAATATTATGACCGGATTTTCAAATGAACTTTTAAATCTTTTTTTTTTTCTTTAGGTGTGGGACGTGGTTGAACAGAACTGTCTTGTGACTGTAAACCCCAAGATGCACAAAATCAAAGGGGAAATAATGGCTTGCATATACTCTCAACAGCAACGGGCATTGGTCATCACGACTGACCATATCTCTGTACTTGGTATTTCTCGCAGGTAAGGTACTTTGTAACACTATACAATCCTATCCGGTTTGGCTATTTTATTGAGGTTATATGAAGACTGTAGGTATCTTGAAAAATTAGTTAGGTTTGGCGGCCGCGTCCGCTATATTTATTAAATAATATATTTTCTTTTTTAAATGACGTGTTTTACCGACTGTTCGTTTTGCCATATTTTTCGGTTCCTGTGTCGTGATTTCATTTATTTGCCATTTTTTAATAGCGGGGCAAAAAATGAATAAACTAAACTAAACCAATTTTAACGAGTTACATTTAATCTATCAGTTACTTTAGTTATACAAAAGACAACTTAGCCTTCCAAAACGAAACATTCTAGATTGGTTTGTACAGTGTTGCAAGATGCTGTAAGCTTTTACTTAAACTTGGTCACATCATAGACTTAACAAATATCAAGCCAACATTAATGCATAACTTATTTGACACAGGTTATAAGATTAACGTTGTAAAGCTGTTTCCAAAATTTTTTGACGTTATTTCGGAATTGTTATGACGTAATCAATTCAAACACAAGCATACACGTTACCTTTTAGGTAAAATCGTCTAAAACGTTTCATAAGAAAAAAAAGTAATTCCCAAAAAAAATAATTCTAATAAAGTAATTCCTAAAAAAAGTAATTCTTAAAAAAAGTAATTCCTAAAAAAGTAGTTCTAAAATGTAATTCCCACTGACAGAGAGACTGAGGCTTTACCACATGCATTGTCGTTAAAGATGAGGTATTTTGGGTGTTTTCTCTTGTGGTTGAAACATTTGTTTGGTTTGTTTGGCTTTCAGCTGCTGTGCTTTGTTTGAACAAGATTCTACAAACTGTTTAATTACTGTAACTGTAAATATGACAAATGCTGAATTAAATCCATACTCAATGTATATATATATATATATCTTCCGACCGTTTAGTCTGGTGCTTTAGTGCGACACCTTTCAGCTGAAAGGTTGCAGGTACGAAACTGGTCGCTAGCTATGTGTCCTTGGGCAAGGCACTTAACAGACAATGCCTGAACCCAGCGGCTTAATGGACTTTACTAAAATGAAGAAATGTTAAATCCACTTGTAATTTTTGTTTATTAGTCATTTGTACAAGCTGTTTTAAGAGAGTTTTCTACCAGCTGTTCTAAAAAATACCGTGCACTTTTCTTCGAGGCTTTGTGTAAGTTTTTTAAAAACATTTATTTATTAATTCATTTTTATTTTTTATGTGGGTTTAGGGGCCACGGCTAATTATACCGAAACTTGATAATTGATTGGTTTTAGACGTGTTCTAACGACTGTCGTTTTGCTGTTTTTTCCCATTTTCCAAATTTTTATCAGAAGTCCTGCTTTATGTTTTCATCGTGGAAAAAAAAAAAAAAAACTAAACTATATTCATTAAAACTTGGTTAATTATCCACAGAATAAAAGTAGTTGATGAGATTTCTGTGACCCACACCGAACCAGTCACCTGCTGCGCTTATAACCCCAGTTTCGGTCATGTTATCACCTGTTCCGAGGGATCGGTAGGTGGTTGGTATTTTATTGCAATTAACTTGTATTGCGCAAAGTATCTTGATATTTTACTTTTAATATCACGAATATCTTGTTTAAAAAATATCTTGATATTTTTCTCTCGATATTTTACTTTTAAAATCTTGAATATTAAAAAAAATTACAGTGTTTTTACAAACAATTTAATTAAGTACATTGTTTTTACAAAATCGAATTGTCCATATTTTGCCGCATTGTTTAACATATTATTTACCCCACCAGGTAGTAAAACTGTGGGATTTCGAAAGCGGAACGTTCATGTTCGAGTTCAACAAAGCCCATCACGACACTGCGATCACCTCGATAACTTTCGATTCAACCGGTCGTCGGCTGATCACTTCCGGCCGTGCGGAGCGTCAGGATCTGGAATTATAACAATGGTCATTGTCTAAAGTCTCTAGAACAAGGTTTGTGATGTCATTATTTGGAATTTTTGTGATGTCTATATTTGGAATTTTTGTGATGTCATTATTTGGTCTTTTTGTGATGTCATTATTTGGAATTATTGTAATGTCATTATTTGGAGTTGTTGTGATGTCATTATTTGGAATTTTTATGATGTCATTATTTGGTATTTTGTAATGTCATTATTTGGTATTTTTGTAATGTCATTATTTGGTATTTTTGTGATGTCATTATTTGGAATTTTTTGTTGTCATTATTTGTAATTATTGTAATGTCATAATTTCAGATTTTTTATTTCATGGTTAGGAATTTTTGTGATGTCATTATTTGGGATTTTTGTGATGTCATTATTTGGAATTTTTGTGATGTCATTATTTGGGATTTTTGTGATGTCATTATTTGGAATTTTTGTGATGTCATTAATTGGGATTTTTGTGATGTCATTATTTGGGATTTTTGTGATGTCATTATTTGAATTTTTTTTTATGTCGCTATTTGTAATTTTCGTGATGTCATTATTTGGAATTTTTTTATGTAATTATTAAGATTTGCCTTAATTTAAAGATGACATCAGTTAAAATATTGCAATACAGATATTACTTTTTTGCAAGGTTTTGTCACTGGGCAACGCACTTACCAGACATTAATTAAGTGAAATCATATAAATCACATAAAATTATACCACCTGGTATTATAATAAACCACTAGGTAAAAATTTATAATAATCCCCCCCCCCCCATTTTTTAGCCAAACAATATACTACAAGATAAAAAACCCTTGTTTTTTCTAAATATTTGAGTCGATAATAAGTTTTTTTAAATTTTACCTTTCTTCATAATCTAACCCAATTATTTTCCTTTTTTCTTATTAAAAGTATTTTACTCTGCTTCATAATCTGGACCAACATAGAAATCCACCATAAATTTGTAACCTACATTTTGAAATTGTCAAATTAAACATCAAATTGACATCCCCTTCCCAACCCCATCCACCTTCCCAACCCCATCCACCTTCCCAACCCCATCCACCTTCCCAACCCCATCCACCTTCCCAACCCCATCCACCTTCCCAACCCCATCCACCTTCCCAACCCCATCCACAGAAAACTGTAGCAAGGAAGTGTCCGACAATGAAGTGTCCGACAATGAAGTGTCCGACTGCGTGTACGTGGAGATCAACAACAATCGATTCATCATCGCTGTGGGATGGGATCAACGAATCAACATCTTCTCTGATGACACGGACGACTTTCATCTCGTGCAACATCCACATCCACACTGGCCGGATGACCTGGTGAGATTTCTCATTTTTTAATAACCGTATGTGACATTTAGAAAAAAAATTTTGAATAGTTTCGTGTTTGCATTATTGTATTTCAATTAGTGTGGTAATATCCATATTTAATAAAATAAATTTTTACCGCGAGCTTCATGGTTCATATCATTCCCAATTGATAAAACAAAAGGATGGGACATTAACTTTATGTTTCCAATGGTAAAATACAGTACATCATAATGCAGAAGAGATGACTCAATACTTCAATCGTATGTTGTTAATCATTAAGACTCATTTTTCTGATTATTTACAAAAAGAATAAATATTTAAAAATAGAGATATAGAATTTGTTGTTTTTTTTAAGTAAAAGGTTGTAAGGTTGCTTGCAAAAATAAAACTATAAAGTGTCACACAACAAGAAAGGCATCATGTGTTCAGCTCCTTTTCTGCATTATTTTGTACCGTATTACCATTGGAAATATAAAGTTAATGCCCCATCCTTTTGTTTTATCAATTGGCAATGAAATGGACCATGGTGCTTTTGCTAAAATCTATTTTATTAAATATGGATTTTAGCATACTAATTTAAATATATTAGTGCAAACACAAAACTATGTAAAATATTTTTTTCTAAATGGCAAATGCAGTTATTAAAAACTGAGGTGGAAAAAATACTAAAAAAGAGTCGTTATGTCATGTTGTTATTATAGAATTGGAAAAAATTAATGAAGAAAGGGATACGGTCTTAAAACCCAACAAAGTCAAATCATTAGGCTTATCTAAAATGTCTCTAAGAAGATTTTTAAATGTTTTTTACCTATTTCACTATTAATACCACCTCTGACACTGGCAAAACATATATGACAGTATTAAACACACGGGCAATCGTCAGATCACCCCGTGCCTATCGTCGGGTTACCGGATATTGCAGTGTGTTGTATATGATAGACACGTTCCTTCAATTTAAAAGAACCTATTAATCCGATGGGTTCAGGCAATGTCTGTTAACTGCCTTGCCCAAGAACACAACCAACTAGCTAGCGACCAGTTTCATACCTGCAACCCTTCAGCTGAAAGGCAACGCACTAAACCACCAGACTAATCTGTCGGACAACCTCATCTTAATTTCCATAGCGTCGTGGGCACACAGATGACATCGTTGCGGTGACGTTCGGACGGCCAAACATGCTTGCCACTGTCTCATATGATGGTTGTATCATCGTGTGGAACGTGATATCAGGCCATAGCATTTCAAGAATACCATATCCAAACATTGAGTAAGATTTTATAATAGTTTCTGCTGATTGTTTTATGGTTGAAGGCATTCTTTTATGGTTGAATGCTTATTTTATGGTTGAAGGCAGTATTTTATGGTTAAAGGCATTCTTTTATAGTTAGGATAGGATATTCATCTTTATCCCCGTGAATGGGAAAACCAAGGGGGTTAACACACGGGAAATCGTCAGATCACCTCACGCCCATCGTCGGGTTACCGGATCTATTGCAGTGTGTTGTGTACGATAGACACGTTGTTTTAATTTGGTAGAACCCATTAATCCGCTGGGTTCAGGCAATGTCCGTAAAGTGCCTTGCCCAAGGACACAACCGACTAGCTAGCGACCAGTTTCGCACCTGCAACCTTTCGATTGAAAGGTGACGTTGTTAACCGTTAGACCAATGGGCCAGACCGTTGAAGGCATTCTTTTATGGTTAGAGGCATTATTTTATGGTTGAAGGCAGTATTTTATGGTTGAAGGCAATATGATACTTGTTTTGAGATTTCCACTCATTTACAACCGAGCAGTTTTCAGAGTACTGCATTTTTAGGGGTGCGCTTATTAATCTAAAAAATTCTATTCATCATTTTAAACCACTCTAAATTTAAGTAAAGTGCATTTGAAATTTAATGTTTTGCTAATTCAGCTAAAACTCGTATTTTGTGTAGAGCAACTTAAAATCATGTCAGTAATATCTAGTGAAAACAAAAATCTAGTGGTTTAACTGCTTATGCATAAAACTTATTAATGAAATAAAATTTTGCTCAAAGATAAGCATTTTAGTTTAGAATTGGCAAGATAAAAATTAAAAATAGGCCTTTTCTTATTTGATTGAATTCTACTTCTGACTCTGAATTGGACATCCAATCTTGTGAGTTAGGTTAGCTGTTACAGTGTTGTGTTTATGATAAATCACATTAGCATTGATGTATTCAATAGGTCAAATACAAATTTCTTTTTCAATCTTTGAATTCAGTTTGTACTTTAGAATACCGCATACCCTTTTTCGCATAGTTAAAGTTATTCATTTTGTATTTGCACGATTTACTACAGTTTTGCCTGAATCTGTTAGAAAAAAAAACAAACAGAATTTCATAGTCAGTGTGAGTTTACTAACAAAGACATGTTGTGAATATATTTCAGAACTGATTCTGAGAGTCACGATGATGATTGTGATAAAACAACAGGTATTGTCAATTGCTTAGATAGTGTGAAAACTCATGTGGCAATATATTTGTGTTTATAAAAAATCAGACTAAGTGAGAATTATATTTATACTGTTTTTTGGATTTTCTATAAAATATTATAAGTAGGTGGTATTCATAGGAATACAATACAATAGTGTGGCTGTGTCCATGGATATTGAAGGACCAGGTAGGTCTTAGAAGGCCTGTTACTCCAGCGCTCTGGAGCTGCCATAGGTGCGGGTTATAGCGGTCAAGTGGGCCAGCATATTGAGAAAAGCTGACTAAATGCTTAACCGGAATAGATGCAAGTGCGTCTGACTTAAAATATTCATATCCGCCATGTAGTTGCATTGTTCTTCAGCTTTCTAGTTAAACAGATAATCCATTTTAAAAACTGAAAATAAACCTGATTGTGATATCAGGCCTAAGAATGTTAGTCATTTTTTGCTCAAATCCTCCAATTTCTTAGATCAAGAAAAGGAGAAGGCTTCAGTCAACAAACTGGCTTTTTTGGAAAACCGATTTTTGGACAAATTAAACGCCACATTGATTGCCGGCTGCTCGGACGGTACTGCCATCTTCTGGAACATAAAGCAAGTAAAAGCGCATGCTAGGTGGCGTGCTACACAGCGCAAGTCAGGTCTCAGTTCGATGGTTCTCACAGGAGATTGCCAGTTGCTGTACGTAGGGGATACATTGGGTAAGCTGTTTGGCTGCTGATTTTACACGGTGATTTTACAAGCCTTACCAGAGCTTGCACGAGTTACCAGAGCTTGCTAGCCGAAGGGTTACTAGTATAAAACTCATCACTGGCTAGTTGGTTGTATCCTTGGGAAGAGCACTTAATGGTCATTATTATATTGGGTTTTTGGCTAGAAAAAAACTAGAGATTTATTTCCATAAAACCCCACAGTTGTGCTACATTGAATTAAAGTTTACCTTTGTGTTGTTCAAGGATTCTTTAACCCTTTTTCTGCTTCTTTATTACCAGCATTTTATTAAGAGTGCACTACTTGGTGTACTATATTTAATTTCTCTTTTTTGATAATTGAATATATATATTTTCTCAGGTTATAAATCAGCAGTTTTATTTTTGCCAAAACGATTTATTTCTTCAGGCTTTATATCAATATGGGACGTTGAAACATATGCTTTGCGTCCGGTTGGGAAGATCAGTGCCGACACCAACTGTCCCCAGTGGAGCACACCTCCTGCACAAATTGCAACATGGAGGTGTCACGTGCAGCCCATCACGTGCATCGGGGTGATACAATCACATGAGTTAGTGATCACGTCCTCAGTAGACTACACAGCCAGACTGTGGACCAACACAGGACAATTTATAGGTATTGATTTGTTTAGTTTTATTTTTGCTCCTTTATTACATTAAAGAAGAATGAAAAAAAGGCAGGATAAAATAGTGAAACTACAGTAGTTAAAACTAAATGAACATGTTTATTAAACCTTGCATTAAGCGTAACAAATTGTTGCAGCAAATTTTATTTATATCCAAAATAATGAAATTTAATGGACAGTGCCTGAACCCAGCGGATTTCTACCAAATTGAAGACATGTCTCAATTAAACAACACACTGCAATAGCTCCGGTAACCCGACGGTGGTCGCGAGGTGATCTGACGATTGCCCGTGTGTTAACCCCCTGGTTTTTCCCATTCATGGGGATAAACATAAATATCATATCCTGTTTAGTCTTTCGCCCACACAATCCACATATATTTGAA
>CH003275.1:2034374-2058885 GCA_000149265.1 Ciona savignyi
CCAGAGCACCCAGTCATAGATGGAAAATACTTTATTAGGCAGGTAGGTGATGAATTGGATTAAAATTTGTGACTTGGGCAGGATCACCAACAAGAAAGAAAGAGGGAAGGAGGGAAAATTCTCACTAAAATTACAGAAACTAATTTAAACCCTCTCCTGAACACTAATCTTGACCCCAGAACTAACCCTAACTCCAGGTTTAAACTAACTCTAATGTCATAAACTTTATTTTAATATGCGGTTTTCCTCCTTCCCGCCTTCCTGCTTTCCCTCCTTTTAGCTTTCTCCCTTGGACCTTAAGCCCAACCTGTGTTGTAGTGGTTAGGCATAGTGTTTGTAAACTAGATGATTTGCGGTTCAAACCTCGCTCTTGACTGCATATTGGCACTACAAGTAAGCCATATACTGACTGTTGCCTGTATCTAGTCGATTTTTAATATGACATTATTACTAGTATCACGTGCAGTACTATTTAAATATTTCTGGCAATTTAATTGTTAATATGTAAAAATAGGCATAGAAGAAGTTATTTGTAAAAATATGCATAGTAGAAGTTATTTGTAACTTATATTTTGAAAATAGAAAATGTTTGCATGTTCTAAATATTGCATTTTTATAGCTTATGTCATTTTCTAACAACCAGGAAAAACACAATTTAATTTTTAACTGTGTCTGTCAACCCAGCTGATCGACAGTGATAACTCTGACTCAGAATCGGACACAGAGTTACCAGAACTTGCCAGTAAACGAGGAAAACAACCGTTCAAACGACCATCTCCTCGAAAAAGCTCTGGTTCTGTAAGTCATTTTTTGTTTGAGTCGAAAATGGACTTTTACTATTCCACTAACATTTAATAAATTAAACAAAAAGTCTAAAATATATAAAGAGCAACCGCTAGACTACTCTAACTACTAGGAAGTACACCCAGGTCAATATACTCTTTTTCCTGTTTATTTCCTGTTTTTTTACTGATACCAATTTTTTTAATTTATTATTCCAATCTTTTTCGGTTTAAGTTCATTATTGTTTTTAAAAAATATTTAAAACGTAAAAATGGTTAAAATCTCAATACACCAAGTAGAGACGTGAAAAAAATAAGTTGGGGAAAAATAGAAATATTGATTTTTTTCATTCTTTATTTGCTTCCGACGTTGCCTTGATAATCTTGCTCCCGCAGTGGTCCGGAGGTGGGAACGATGCCTGGAATAGAAGATTATCAAGGAGGTTATCACGGAGCTCTCTCCTCACCAACATCAACATGTACAAGGATGAGGAGCAACAGATGTTGGAGGATGTCCGCAAGAGCATGAGGAAGAGCGCTGGAAAACGGTGCGAGATAGTAAAATTATCCTCCTCTCTTATAAATGCAGATTATATAATTCATCCACAGGGGTTTAACGATTCTTAACATAGATGAATAGTAGCACCCTTAAAAGCACCTATACCACATCATTAGTATTTTTAGGAATATTAAAAATAGATAGCAAACTTTTGGAAATAAGCAAGGGAAAGCAAAAGACTAGACTCGTAAATTTTGGTACACTATAAATAAAAACTAAGCGAATATCTGAACATATCATACAATCCGCAGTCTCACCAGCTAAGAGTTTCAATCCTAAACATTTCAGCTTAAAGGAAGCACTGACTTACCATTGTATTTAGACAGACTTGAATTAGCTCAGTCAGCGTACAGTTAAGTTCACACTTTCACTCTGTAGACTCTTTCCTGATGTTCAAATGCACAAACTTCATTATGACATCACAGATTACGGCACGAGAAGTTGATGGCGCAACAGCGACACTTACAATTGGACCCCAGCAGCCACGCTTTCCAGAGTCTCCACTACTTTGACCTCGCCCACCCCCCAGCCGATATCACAAAACCTGACCCCCGCTCCCACATCGACGATGTTTTTCTCATTCCGGAGGAAGAGGAGGTGGACACATGAGGGAGTTAGTGAGGTGGTTTTATTTAATTTCTTTAATTTAAACCAGATCTCGAGATTTTACCATTTTTTTATCAAATTAACTCAAATTTAAACCATTTTAATTTGTAAAACTTACACTTCAAAATTGTTTTAAGTTATCTACCCAACTGTGTAATCACCCTTCCTTAAAAAGCTTTGTCAGTGAAATTATTTCCGTTTTATTTCTTGTTTTTTTTTGAAACATTTTCCATCATGTTTTATTTGATCGTTTTGATATATACTTATAGTGGGAACGTTATGCATTTTCGCTGCCTTCCATAATTTCAGTAACTCCAATATATGGTCGTGGATCGTTAACGCCCGGTTTCGTATTTTGGTACAATAGTCACTAACACACAACACATACAATGCAATACTTTTAAAAACCAAACTGTGTGAACACAAGATACATTTTAATTGTTGATGGTTAGACGACCATTAAGTGTAGCCGAATGGTTAACGCGACCGAGACACATACCGAATTATGTATATACAAAAACGGTCTTAGCAACTAGCCCATCATGGTACGAAACTGAAGCCGGTAAAAAAAGTTTAATTACTGTAATTGGTTTTCTCAGGTGCACAGTACAATACCTTATGCTTATGCCAACAGGAGAGCTATTAGAGATATTACACATTATCATGATCCGTCTTTTTTCCTTTTTATAATCAGGTGTTCCGTTATAGTAGTTAGCCTTACCTATGTCAATTAATTTCACTGTGACTTTCAATTAAATTATACTTCCAATTCTTTGAAGTTACTAGTAAACTGTAACTCTGTACATTGTTTTAAAGTGTTTTTTATCGTTTTTTCTTCCTGTGTTGAACCTAGCGGTACATATTCGTAAAGGTTACCTGACTATTTTTTGACAAGTTAACACACCATTCAACGGCCATATACATCGTACTGTAATCTTATCTTTCGCATATTTACCATTCTTTCTCCGATTTGCCGTTTTTCTTTCTTCCAATACAACAATAATGGTCTTTCTTCTTACCGTAAAAAAGATACAAACAAACTAAACTTATTTGGATGCTCTTTACCATTGTTTTTTATCCACGTAACTGTTAAACTACAGTATTTGCTTCGATAAATTATTTGAAATAAACATGAACTCTGGTTTGCATTGTATTAAAGTGCGTGTTGTATGTTGAACTATTTCGACACAAACACTATTGATGACGATAGGAATTACAACAACTGCACCAAACTACGCTGTACAGCAGACTTGGACGAGAAATTTTTCAGATTTTTCAAATTAGATTAGAATTAAAATTACAGCCACACATTTTTTCAAATTAGATTAGATATAGAATTATTGAATTCCAAAAAACTTGAAAATTGAATTAAATTTCAAATTAGAACGAAAGAAATATAATAAAAATCAAGTTTGGTTCATATTAAATCAGAGTTTGTTCTTATAAACATGAACATAAAAAAATATCTGTACTTCTTGTATAAGTTGCTGAAAAAACGCCTTTGGACAAAGTAGCATTATTGGAAAAACCGGAATATAGATTAAAATTAAAGCATAGAAACATTTTACAAGTTAGATTACCGGCATTTCGCTCTAATTAGTATATTTAGACAACTAGAATTATCTAGTTGTTCGATTCTGCTTTACAGGTCGCTATGGTGGTTTCCAGTATATTCTTCCACTTGGATTTTAACGTTGTTTTGTTCCTCCAATTCTTTAACCTTTTCCCTGACCATCCGATAACAGTCGCCGTCCGGACAGTCCTTTTTATCCAGCGTTATCTGGTATCTATGTAAATCGTCCGTGCCTGTAAAAAGTGAAAAATTGAAACTAGAATCCCGTGAATAAATATTAACATTTTGATCAATTGTTTTTGTGAGTAGCGATACTCTTTTAATTCAGTGTTCACTACAGTAATGAATATTACCGTATTTTAAATAGTTAAAAAGAGCAGAAAGGGCTGCTGAGAAGCCTACCGTAGTTAAAACATGCTAACAAACGTACACGAAATGATTTACAAAATACACATAACCGTTAAATCTAACAATATAAAATAATAATATAATACAGTGGAACCCCGCTTGGAGACCACCTCGATAACACGACCACCCCGTTATCAGGACCACTTCAGTGCGGTCCCAAATAATTTACTATGGTAATGCATTGTATTCTGTTTCAATAACGCGACCACTCCGGTTTCCAGACCACGACCGCCATATTTTGGTCCAAAACTTCAAATTTAACTCCGCTTAGGTGACCAAACGTGCTAAATAATATGCCTTTGTAACCAAAATAATCAGGTTAAATTTCTTTTATGATCAAAACAATAAGAAAAAAAAGCGCGTACACACAGACAAAGAAAATTGTGGCAAACAGAATTGACTTATACAAGATAAACTTTAGTGCTAACAGTTGTTTTAAATTTTTTCTGCAGTATCTGATAAAAATAACGGCATTTGGTAAAAAAATAGTAAAGGAAGGAGTAGTTTTGTCTGCATATGACGACAACTTGCTCCAAAGCAAAATTCACTAACACGACCACCCCGCTAACGCGACCGCTTGATGACGGTCCCATGGGTGGTCAGGTAAGCGGGGTTCCACTGTATATATGAATTTAATCTAGAGCAATAAATATAATTCTGAAAAAAGATGTGCAGCTGTATCAATAGTGATTTTATCTTCTGTATAGTAGCGAAAAGAAACAATTCTTCTGTAATATGACAACTAGTTGTTAGGTAGCTAGCTACCTTAGCATGATGTATAATGGTTGATTTAACTTTTTAGTTTAATTAGTAAAAAAAGATGAATACCGCAAAAACTACAGATGTAAAATAAAACCGCAAAACTACAGAAGTTACAACACGTCAGTTAATACACACGCTATAACGGAAAAACGCATCACACATTTATTACATTCTAACTTTTACCTTCGCTTGTTGTAGGCAAACACACGACCAATGTCACCAATGCAATTACCAACTTCATAATTTTATTCATGGGTATAGACTTGTTACGTCGAAACTCTATTTAGTCTTCTAGAACTTGTTCTGTTCAATATATGCAGAGAAATAATAGAAACTCAAGAAAAAATATACACGCTAAACAGTAAACGGCTCATTGTGTGGCCTGGGGTAAACGATATTCTGACGCTTGATCATATTATAACAGTCATTTTAATACAATATATAAATATAATATGAACTTTCAGACTGGTTTAGTGTAAACTTTCTAGTTAGGCCTCCCATAACATAATGTGTTCTCTTTCGTGTCCGTACCGCCAATACGGGTTATATTTAAAACCGAATGAACGCATCTGAATGCTGTATAATCGGCTTAAATGGTCGATAAGGGATAGGCAATCCAGTTCAACAAAAGCTTAATTATGTTGATGGTAAAAACATCGAATTCGTCGATCGTGTGACATTGAATCAATTCCATTGATGCGTGCGTTTGAGTATGTCATAATTCACCACACCTCTCCGGAAATTAGAAATCATCGTTTTTTTTCACATATTGGCTGCTTTCTTAAGGTAGCTGACATTCCCACAGGCTGCAGTAACGCGCGTACACGCAGAAAAAAGATATAAATCGTAAGAACTCTCCACATCGTTGGATAGGATAACATTTTCATGTTTATTCTTGCGAGTGAGAAAATGCAAAGGGCGTAAACACACAGGGAATCGTCAAATCACCTCGTGACACCGTCAGGTTACCAGAGCTATTGCAGTGTGTTATGTATAATTGGGACGTTACTTTAATTTGGTAGAACCCATTATTTGACTGGCTTTATGCAATGTCCGTTAAGTACCTTGTCCAAAAACACAACAGACCAGCTATCGACTTGTTTTCAATATGCATCACACACGCACTTACCCACCAAGCTAATCGGTCAGACTACCACCAATCGACATTATGTGAATTGTAACGAAGTGTTTCATCGAAATCCAACTATCTAAAATTCTAATTTGACTATATTTTACACTTACATACAAATCCTGGGTTACCCACGTATTTTACACCTACATACAAATCCCAGGTTACCCACGTATATTACATCCGAAGATTCATTAGTAAACCTTTAATTTTAACTTTTGGACCATTGATATCCGCCCAACCGTTTATTTAGACTTGGGGTAGAAACGTTGGCTCAATCTAAAATAAGTTGAAGGGCTACCAGTAAAACGTGGGTAAACGACCAATTATGGAATATGGGAATAATCTTAGTCGGTTGTGTCCTTGGGCAAGGCACTTAACGGACATTGCCTCAACCCAATATATTAATGGATTCTACCAAAATAATTAGAATAAATAAATCATACACAACACACTGCAACACAGTAACCCGACGGTAGGCGCGAAGTGATCCCGTGTGCTCTCTTGGTTTTCCCATTCATGGTAATAAACATGAATATCCTATTATATCTTATCTAAAAACAAACTAAAAATCATTTAGCATTCCCCAAAACCACTTTTTATTGTTAATTATTTCCACTTTACATTGCGGTATTTTTCCACATACGCTCTTGTAACATTGAATCGCACATTCATCAGTTATAATGCCGAACCAAACTAGCATATTTGTAATGGATACACAAGAAACATATATTACTATTATTAAAATAAACAAGCAGCGGTGATAGTAGTTTTTAATGGAATTGGTTTGTTATAGTAATGCTATGTACTAGAATTGGTCTACAATGTTTGCCATAGGGTAAAAATAGCGAAACCTACAGATTAATTGCAGTTTAATCTTGCTTTGTATTTACCCGTGGTTGCTGATTATTTTAATCAAGGATTTGATGGCAACTGTTCAAATAAGAGTTGTCAAATCAGCGCAATCTGACTGCGAGTTCTCTGTTTAGTGCAATCCAAAGCAAACACTTGATGCGCAATAAGGTGACCTTATGCTCCAGACTTTGATCTCAACTAAACAACAATCTTGTATTTAGTTGGAGTTGCACAAAGCAAAGCAGTAATTGCTGTCAGCTAAGGTCTGAGAAGGCATATTACATTATGTGTAAAGTACATGTATGCTTTTAAAACCTGTTTATTTTGTACCAAAAGCCACAGAAACCTTTGAAAGAAACCCTGTTTTAACCAAAGTTATATTTTAGGCATTTTTTACATTTTTTATTAGAATAAGCATGAAGATTCTTGTCGTACTTGCTTCAGTGCTCGCTCTGGTCGCTTCTCATCATCATACTGGTAACTTACATTTTTATCTTTATATACAGTATTTCGGAAAAGTCGGCTGTTTATTTGTGTTTTATAGCTCTTTTGTTGTTTTATAACGGCGGCCAAGAACATACTGGTGTTAGATTTGGCCTTTATCCTGGCCATATTTGTCAACTCAGTAAAGTTAGTTGGTCGTTTAAAGTCGATGTAAAATCAGATGATTAAAATCAACGGTGAAACTCAATTTATATTATAACAAATGGCCACTTTTTACGCCTCTCGTTTGGATAAACATGAATATATATCCATATTTAAGGCAATTTGTATTCGCCATTCCCCTAAGAATGTATACGAAGACAATTTTTCTGCACTGTCGCTCGCCGTTCGGTCACTTATAAAAAGAATACTCGAAGTCTCAAAACTGCAAAAGTAGACTATCCGCCTTAATAAATACATTATGCACCGCATTTTACTGTGTTAAAATTGCTGCTTTTGATATTTTAATTTTATTGATCATAAGTACAAAAAATGTATTTGACCATTTGAATATACCAATGTATTTAGTTCGACCCTAGTATGTACACAATAACTCGAAAACCCTTTAGAAACGATAAGACCAAATTTGGCTTTTTTGACATGTGCTCATTCAAAATAAAAAATCTCCAAAATTTCTTATCCAAACTGCTAAAGTTTGGTCTCTTTGGAAAGCTATATGATATATCTTTTGAAAAATACAAAAATAAACATAACTTTGCATTTGAAATTTTTAAGGAAAGTTTAGTTGAATTTTATGACCTATTTTTGGTCTAATTTTGAGGGGGAAGTCTCACTAAAAACGTTTTTTTCTAATACTACACCCAAAATGTGCGTTTCATTTAATGTGTCTATGGCAGTAGAATCAGTTTCGCTTCTTGGGATGTCCCGGATGTGATCTTACCTGTATTTTTTTACATTTTGGGGAGGTTTTGAGTATCTTTATAGTTATAGTCGCAATTTGGTTCAAACACTTTATTTATAGTTTATTTCAAAGAAAATTAGTAAAAAAAAGAAATGTGTACTTTATAGTAATCTAAATTTCGATTCTTACATTACTTATAATAAAAAAAACGAAAACAAACTTTGGGATGGGTGGACCTGTAACATGAAATTAGTGACGTAATATTATTTTGATGACGTCATAAAACCAAAAGTATAATATAATTGTAGGAAATTTGTTTTTGAGTAACTTTGTAAAAGTAAGTTAGACTCTATTGTAAACAAATCAAAAACTACAACATTGTATAAGAAAGAATATGACGTGGACGCAAAGATAGTGACGTCATCAAAAAATAAAAATTTTAGAAATTTTGGAAATTTTATTTCGAACAACTCTAGTGTTGAACATTTTGCTCTAACTATAACACGAGAGGCGCTAGAGAACAACAAAGCGGACTTGGTCAAAACACGCAAACTACGCAAAAACAATCTCGTTTCTAAAGGGTTAAGGCAATTTGTATTTGCCATTCCCCTAAGAATGTATACGAAGACAATTTTTCTGCACTGTCGCTCGCCGTTCGGTCACTTATAAAAAGAATACTCGAAGTCTCAAAACTGCAAAAGTAGACTATCCGCCTTAATAAATACATTATGCACCGCATTTTACTGTGTTAAAATTGCTGCTTTTGATATTTTAATTTTATTGATCATAAGTACAAAAAATGTATTTGACCATTTGAATATACCAATGTATTTAGTTCGACCCTAGTATGTACACAATAACTCGAAACTGTGATGCAACAATATGGGTGGTGACGTTGGGACCACTTTATCAAACAACATGCTGCGCTGTATAATCGACCTTATTGTTTCCACAGTGCAATATGCTCACTGCATGTTCGGCAACCAAGGCGACGTGACTGGTCACATCTGCTTCTCAGAACAAGTCAGTTTAAGTATACCAAATTATCCTTTGCTACAAAACTTATTCACGTTTTGTTTAGTATATAATAAGACAACTCTAACAATAGTCTCCATACACGCGATAACACGACCAGTTATCGGATAACACCAGAGTAAATTAAAAGGTCTGTATATTAATTTTGCATAACACGTGTGTACGCGATACGCAGTCCTTTACATACTGGAAAATGTATTCTTATGTAAAATTGATCATTATTTAACGCATTTTATTCAACTGAGTTCAAATAATGCCCGTTGAGTGTTTTGACAGAGAAAATCTAACACCCCTCCGCCTGTCTATTTATGCCACACTAATTTGTGCAAATCGCTTAGCTCCAACCAGATTAAAAACTTGCAGAACGGGCCGGTCGAAGCTCATATCCAAGTAAGCGGAGTTGAAACCTGCACTGGCTACAAAGTTCACATCCACGAAAATGCCCCCGGTCCCGACGGCTCTTGCGCATCTGTTGGCGGCCATTATAACTGGGCAGACGATCTAAACGTGTAAGTTAAACCTTTATTTCTCTGCAGGATTAAATAATCGCCAATAGGTGTTTTTTTATGAATTTTGTATTTAGCCCATATGTTTAAACAAACATTAAAAATTCAATATTAATATACTAGTACAAGAAGAGCGGTACCTCTAAATACTACAGGACCGCTTGGAACGCATGGAGCGCTTAAATCGCTTGGATCGCTTACTATACTTAGTAATTACAAAAGCCATAATAATATTGTTAGGGTTGGGGTTAAAGTTAGTTCTGGGGTTGAGATTAGTGTTTAGGACAGGGTTAAAATTACTTTCCATAGCCATCTAAGTGATCCAAGCGATCCAAGCGGTCCTGTAGTATTTAGAGGCACCCCAAGAAGAGCATATCTGATCAGATTTATGGCAATAACTACATGTTTGTTTACTAACTGCTTATTTTTAGCGACGAAGGCAACATGGGCGTACTGAGTAGCAACTCGGATGGTATCATACCACAAACATGTCCATGCTGTTCACGGTGATTTATCGTTGAATGGGAGAGCATTCCATCGTTGGGAGATCGGTCTCAGTAAGTTGAAGGAAGCGGTTGTTTTGTCATTTGTACTGAATGTATACGTTTTTTTACCAGGCACAACCAAGTTCTGAAAGCCATGATGGGCTCGTCTCTAGGGCTGTTTTTAAGTCGGTATATGTATTGATCGCTTTAACCTTTAGGCCACAGGACACTACGCAAGGCCGAATTTCAATAATAGAAAGTAAATTTTTACAATATACTTTCATACTGCAGTAGTAACGGGGTATTTCGTTGTCTACCTGCAAAGGAGAACGATCCACACATTATGTGGGTTGAACTTATTTTCATGGAATCGCCCATTATCATAAGAGCAACTGAAAATTCCACGCCACATAGACCACATACAATTGTAACTGGCCCGTTGGTCTAGCGGTTAAGTGCGTCGCCTTTCAATCGAAAGGTTGCAGGTACGAAACTGGTCGCTAGCTAGTCGGTTGTGTCCTTGGGCAAGGCACTTTACGGACATTGCCTGAACCCAGCAGATTAATGGGTTCTACCAATATCATATACAACACACTGCAATAGCTCCGGTAACCCGACGATGGGCGCGAGGTGATCTGATAATTGCATGTGTGTTAACCCCCTATAGGTTTTCCCATTCACGGGGATAAACATGAATATCCTATCCTATCCTATTTAAACTATTCATTACTTCAGATCCACATCGGAGGCCACAAGGTGTGTTGTCCGATTGTCGATTGTACCAAAGCAACATTCGACAGTATGACGTCCATGGTCAGCTCTTACGTCCATCCAAAAATCTGCTAAAATCCTTGGCCGTTAATTAATTCGTAAAATAATTTTCACCGGGCATTGTATATTAAAGATAATAATTTTAACTGGGCATTGTATACTAAGATATATTAAACAAAATCATTTCGTGAATAATTGTTTTCTCTCCCATTGTTTTTCTGTTTCATGTCATTCCCTTTCACAATAAATAAAAGAATTGAAACCATTTGATCGAATTGTAATAATAAAAAAAAATAGAAAATAACAAAGTGCATGTGTTCGGATTTGGTTTGCTGGAAAGAGGAATTGTTACGCGTTGAATTTTGGTCACTTTTGATACAATCAAGCCGATAGGTAACGAGTTCAAGCCAGCCGTCTGAGTTATTGGAGACGGTATCAAGTAATTAAAAACTTTGATTGAGGCCACTGAATCAATCGGTCATATCTAAGCTAAAGCAATTATTTGTCATCAAGTCGAAACACACTTTAATGAAGCCGGCAACCTAGGTGTAGGCTTGTTGTTTTCTGTCAAATGAATCTATTTAAACAACCAGCCGGTTGGTAGTAAAATCAAAACAAGTTATTTTTTATATATAGCTGTGTCCTTGAGAAAAGCACTTAGTCAGCTGAATCAGATAATAGATGAGTTAACCATTAACTCTAGCATTGTAGACAACATCGTTGTAGAACCAAATCAACATAAAAAAACATCTAGTTAAACAGGTGGATTAAGTTGAATGTCTCGTACATGTATAGGCTACATTACACTGTATTCTGATTCTTTCACGAACCGGTGGTAGGATATATATAATCGGACGATTGCGTTTTCCCATTTTTCGAGAACGACCTGGAAAACTTTGGCACGTTAGGCAAATGTTGAAAACGATACAATCCAATAATTTTTGACGGCCTTAGTTTCGAATTAGGATAGGATATTCATGTTTATCCCCGTAAATGGGAAAACCAGGGGGGTTAACACACGGGCATCGTCAGATCACCTCGAGCCCACCGTCGGTTACCGGAGCTATTGCAGTGTGTTGTGTATGATTCACAAGCTCCTTTAATTAAATAGAACCCATTAATCCCCTGAGTTCAGGCAATGTCCGTAAAGTGCCTTGCCCAAGGACACAACCGACTAGCTAGCGACCAGTTTCGCGTCTGAACCTTTCGATTGAAAGGCGACGCACTTAAGCGCAAGACTAACCGGCCAGACAAATCGGTTTTGCCATCTTCCAGCGGATAAACCGCATATGACAGTCCCGCTACAAGCGACGATCTGTCCCATTTTTATGCCGCTACAAGCAACGAAAAAATGGCGGATCGGGTGCGAGTTCCGACTAACGTCTGTAGTTTCCCCCAAACGAAGATAACAAACATGCATAACATCTCAGGCCGTCTACTTAAATAATCAGGCCGTTCACCCTAAGAATCAGCGCAAGTCACTTTTTATGCGGCAACACAAGTCGTCCTTCAAACAGAATGACTTAACTCAGTACATTATTGAATCATACTCAAAATACTTATTCACCTTTAACTGCATTGGTTAATTTATAAAAATAATATTAATAATACAACCCTATGCCTATAAACTAAATTAATATATATATAGGCTACTAACTAGTCATCTGTGTGAATACATTCAATAAATCAACATTCTTTGTTTTTTTTTATTATAATGTGAACCATTTAGTGCATACTGACTTCCAGTTTAAACACCAAGGAACAATAAAGGGCGAAAGATTAAGGCTTTACAACAATTGCAGGCTTGATCTGGTGCTAAAATCATGGATAATGTTAATCTGGCGAACCAACACGTCGTCGGGCATAATATGCTTGACTTAGAGCAGCCAAAATCGGTATATAGTGTCCTTGCAACTTACTTTAATAACGCTGAAAAGAACGGGCTATATGTTAAAGGATACGTCGACGGCGAAAACACATTTGAGTCGTTTCTTCAAGAATTTAATACAGTTTGCAAGACAAAGTTCATTGTGCGTACGTCATGGAGGAAAACAGCGTCCACGTTACCCCGGCGTACAAGATATGGAAGAGAAGGTAAGTCTCTTTTAGTCTAATAAATGCACTATTTTGATGCACAACAATAACCTATTCTAAGGAGACCTCTTAAACAAGGGCATTCTTTAAATTGATACTACCACATACAGTTGTTGGTAAGGTTATTATTTTACTTCGTTTAAGGAATAGCTGTTAAATGGCCGGTACATCTAATCCAGTATGGAAAGTCTGGCAGCTGCACACTCGAGTTTTTTTTCCCTGCGTCTTTTGCACACTTGGGTAATTTCACACACGCCGCGAGCTGGCAGTATAAACATCTTATAATTTCCAATAAACTTGTAAACCTACCTCTGGACCTCGGGTAATTTACTTTCCGTACATTTTTAGTTACGTAGATAGATATGTTAGCTAACGGACACGAAGGTTGAGGATAGAATAATATGTTTTTTAAGATTTTGGTAAAACAGTTATGAAGAGGAGATTGTGTGCACACTTGAAGTGTGCATTCTTGGACGTTTGCACACTGCACACTTAAATATTTGGCGCGTGCACACTCGAGATCTCGGCGAAAATTGACTTACTTTCCATACGGGCATCTAATTACTACAGGATTAATTGAATTGAAGCATGTGGTTTGCTTGGATCGCTTGGAGGGTGAGAGTTGTGGTTTGGGTTAGTGTTAGAATTAGGGGTTCCAAGCATTCCTGTAGTAATTGGAGCCATCTTTAACGGGTCCCTCTATTTTGTACAGGTCCGCCAGGTCCGCAAGGTCCAGCGCTATTACGGAAACTAATTTAAATTCTGCCCTAAACACTAATCTCAACCCCAGAACTAACCCTAGCTCCAGCCTCATGTTTAAAACTAACTCCAATATCATAATCTTTCTTTTAGTGTGCAGTTTCCGTCCTTAGCCCTTTTCCTCATTTTAGTTTTCCCCGACTTAGCAAAATAGAGGGACTGTCTTTAACTGGCTGACACAGCAACACAATCGACCAGCAAATACCTTGTTTTAATGTTGCACCTTCTGGTTGATGCACGCTAATTTTCTTACACTGAGCTACTGCTCAGACTATTTTACATACCGAGTGGCTAAATGTCTACATAATTTCATAAAACTGGTAAATTGATTCACCTTTATTTTTCAGAATACCGGTACCAACTACAAATGAGTGTTATTGTAAATATTTTTTTGCAGAGCGAGTCTATTGGGAGTATAATTCAGGCAACCTTGAAGTTCCATTCACTGGTGTTCCATTCGTAGTACGGAGCTGCCTTACTAAACACTGTCAATACGGTTCACACTATTACAAGTCGACTGCCGAAAGAGTTTCAGTGAGTGTTTAATATCATTCGTTGAATTTTTTCACCTATAGGACATCATGTCAAATTTCCAATTTTATTGAGTTTATAAAGCGTTCTTAGGCTTAACACAAGCACTTAAGACAAACTTTTTGTTGGCCTAACACAAGTACTTAGCCAAAGAAAAGACTTTTCTTTGGCTTAACACAAGCATTCAAACCTATGTTTTATTATACAGAAACAGTTCATGGATGCACAAAACGATCCTACAATTGCACCACCTGAAATTAAGAAACGTAGAAATAAACCATCAAAGAAGAGAGACTGCCCGGCCATCATGCATATCAGGGAGATAGTCATGTTTCCTGACTTTGCCTTGGACCTGGAACGCATGTTCGATACAAAATACCATGTGCGACAAGAAAAAACAAACTTGATATTAAAACTCAAGCAGGAACTTGCTATTCATGCAAAAAACAACCCATCAGCATGTACGCAGGCTCCTTTGAATGGCATGCAAAGGTTCTATGTCAATATCCCTCTTCCTGAAGTTCATATTGGTCACCCTCAGCCTTGTGGGGGCATAGGGCCTACCATACATCCGTCTGTGACTGCCAAAATTGACGATCTTTTATCGCACGGAATTTACGACGCGCGTCATGTGCGTGTCATAGTGCACGATTACGTTCGAGAGGTTGTGATAATGCAAGATCAAAACAATATGTACCAATACAACCTGGTGCTATTCCCCACCGAACATGACATTGCAGATTACATATACATTTCTTCGATCACTGTAAAACCAACCATAATAGTAGAAGATGACACAGCGTTCACTTCAGAAACTGGAGTTAAAGGTAAATGTGGTGTTTCTTTTAATTTGTTCTTTCTATGACCAGAAACTAAACAAATCACTTTTTTAACAATAATGGAGGATAGATCTTTTATTTAACATTTCTTTACAAGTTATTCTGCCAAATCTATGAATGAAATCCTTTATTACGAATGTCTCTATTAATATTATTTAAAGATTATGGAATAATATTGCATATTCATGTTAGTCCGAAAGATTAGTTTGCTAGATCAGTGCCTCGCCTTTTAGCCGAAGGGTCGCAGGTACAAAACTAGTCGCTAGCTAGTCTATTGTGTCCTTGAAATTAAAGAAACATTTAAACCATGCATATTACACTGCAATAGCCCTGGTAACCTAACGGTAGGCGCAAGGTGATCTGATGATTACCTGTGTTAACCCCCTTTGGTTTTCCCATTCACAGGGATAAACATAAGAATTATATTCTATCCTTATCCAATCACCATGAATGGAAACTTTTTCGGCTAATGACCGTCTATGTAATTGACTGACCAAATTGGGTAAAATGATGACTTAATCCTTTAGCAGTAATGCCAAATAAAAGTAATTCTGATCACTTGGACCTTTCCTTTAATAAACATTTTCTTCTAAGAGCAATTTCTCTAAATAGTCTCTTTAATGTGGATTACCTCCACTACAACTAATTTAGAGACAATAAAGAATAAACCCTTCACTATGGATTTTCCAGACATGTTTTTCAATAATAATATTTCTATGTCCCCCACCCTATCAAAATACCCTTTCACAAAATTTTTTTGTCAATAAATTTATCATTTCACGGGGATAAACATGAATATCCTATCCTATTTTCTTTTTTAAACTTTATCTTATGGTGTAAAATCTTACTGTGTTGTTACAACCCAGGTGAAATGGAGGGAAGCATACAAGAACTTATGGGACTTATACAGAAATGCAAGGACGAAGAGACGCTTCAAAGAGCCAAGTCCAGTATGCTGAAAATCATTAAGACTGTAAAGTCTTCAGAAGATCCCCCTCCTAAGAAAAAGAGAAAAAAGAAATCCACTGAGGAGGAGGATAATGATGATGATGACCTCACAGAGATTATTGTCTTTCAGAATTTGGAGAAAGATACAAACGAACAGAAGGAGCAAGCGAGCATAGAGTTTAACCATTGATTGCCTTACAAGTTGTATTAAATAAATTTAATCAAATTAGGATGTTACTTGTTTATCTTCAGGGTTGGGACTACAGAATTGTCTTTTAACCAGTGTCCTTAAGCAATGTGCCGAGCCATTTCAGTGTGTCGTGTATGGCGGAAATGCATTATTTTAATGCTGAATTTGAATTCACAGGTTCGAGGGAGCCATACGAGTGCTCATGTTACGGCTTTTGCGCCTAATAGAGTGTGGTCCCAGAACCCTGTTCTAACGGCCAATCGTGAGACCTGTCTTCCTTACGATATAGGATTGGATAGGATAGGATATTCATGTTTATCCCCGTGAATGGAAAAACCAAGGGGGTTAACACACGGGAAATCGTCAGATCACCTCGCGCCCATCGTCGGGTTACCGGAACTATTGCAGTGTGTTGTATATGATAGACACGTTTCTTCAATTTGGTAGAACCCATTAATCCGCTCGGTTCGGGCAATGTCTGTAAAATGCCTTGCCCAAGGACACAACCGACTAGCTAGCGACCAGTTTCGCACCTGCAACCTTTCGATTGAAAGGCGACGCACTTAACCGCTAGACCAACGGGCGGGACAAATATACAAAACGCATTTACAATAAAGCGTTTTAATAAAAGATTACTTAAAAACTACAACAACTGTTAACCAGTATTTGCTTGCGTTACGTATTGATGCCACGATATCACCCAAACAACATAAGATATTCAGTACTCCACATGTAATACTCAAATATAATAAAAATATACTCAGTACTCAATGCGTAAAATACACAGCTTACTCGATATGACACAATTGATAAAAATACAATTCGACTGTTGGGATGCACAACGAGAACTAACTTTTCAGAATCATTCGGAGCGGACAACAATAAAAGCGCGCAAACAAACAGTGCGATAACTTATTATCCGTGCGTGCGGGTGGAAACGGCGAGAGCAACTTACGAACACAGTGAATAAAGGTAAGTTCAAAGTGACACAAATAAAGTGGTAAAGGTACTAAAATATAACACATAAAACTAAAAAACAATAACCCCAAAGCATCACATTAACCAGTCCATAACACTCACAGGAACACCGCCGCATTCAAAGTTGTTACTGTAAAAATAAATTAACGCCAGAAACAGCCTCTTCGTTTTCCAAAATTTTCATGTTATTGGAGGAGGCTAATTATTATCAATTAGATTAACGGTTTCGAGGGATAACCTAACGATTGAGTGTTTTCGTCAAGATAAATGGCGTATACGTTAGCGAGCGTTTTTACCCTGGAAACCGTCCGATTACACGGATGTAGTATGTACTGCAGTCTGTTGTAAATGCTTAAGACAGTGGTTCTTTAACTGGGTTCGATCGAACCCCAGGGGTTCGATGAGTCAGTATCAGGGGTTCAGCGGAGTAATAAGATCTTATGTGCAACAGATGCATAGTTCACTTTAGGCTCAAGTTTTTTTAACATATATATTTTGAATATCATTTCAGTACCTCGGGGTTCGGTACCTCCAACAAGTTTAAGAACCACTGGCTTAAGACGTTGATGTTGTTTCGGTTACATCAATTAATCCACTAGGTTAAAGGTGGTATCGGTTTATTGCGATACATATTTACTAGCTATTGACCAGTTTCGATTCTCTTATTCTTGGCGGCTGCAAGGACGCACTAATCCACCTAAATATTTGTCCGAAATAAAAGATTATTTCCCACTTTATATCTAATTGTATGGCACAGGTTAGATCCGTTACTTTGGTAAATTGTTTTATAATCCTTATGTTTTCATATGCGGTAAATCGCGGGGAGGTCAATCGATGTGTACATGTTGACGCCGATGACGTAGTTTGAAGTAAACTGATCTTGCAGACTACAAATAAATTTACCGCAATTTCGGAGGGAAATTGCAATGGCCATTTTTATTGCATGTGAAGTAGTATCGTAATATTAACCCTAATTTACGGACTACCACCGTTATTTATAAGTCGGTGGCAGACTTAGGTCGAGATTATTCTTCGCCTAGCAACCGAGTAAAAAACAGAGCTGTATGTGTTACTTCCCGACTAGGTGCTGGCTCCTAACACCTGTCTTTGTGGGAAGTTGCAGTATGCTTAGACGGCGTCTTAAACTGAGAGTTTGAAATACGCGTTATTGTCCAAAACTTCATGAGTTTATTCAAAATTGACACATGAATGATGGCGGGAACGAAAAGTCTTGTAAATGACGGTTTTGTACGAAAAAATATATGTACAGTAAAACAGTACAATTAAATGATCACAAATTTCATAGTTTAAGAAATAAAACCAATATTTACTAAACTGTGACTGAACAGGAGCCAAAATACGTCATATATATCTTAACAATAACCGATAATTCCAAACCATACTAACTAAAACTATCAAGGAGTGATTATCTTATTTGATCAGTTGCAGTATTATTGGGGTAAAAAACGTAAAAACGACAAATTAAAACAAGTAAAAACGACAATCGATACAGCATGTAAAGGAAAATATAAATAAAACATTAAATTCTGGTCAATTATTTTAATCAAAATTTAAAAATCAAGAAATGCCACGAAGAAAAGTGTGCAACGACGACCCGTATATGGTTAATCCCAGTAATAGGTTTTTTGTTGCATTTTTCATTTTGTTCAGGGTTGGGGCTACAGAATTGTTTTTTAACCAGTGTCCTCAAGCAATGTGCCGAGCCATTTCAGTGTGTCGTGTATGGTTCAATCTGTATATTAGGTGGCACCTTTCTCAAATGCCGCTTGGCTATGCTTTATATGTGCATGGTTATGCTTTATGTGCGTTAAATAGAGAAACGTTATGACCAATAAATGTAATTGACTTACAGAATCAATTGCTATTACAAAAATTAAAACAGATGTGAAAAAAGTTGGAAATTAGTTGGTGTCACTCTTGACATATTTCTATCGTCGATAATTAGTATGACAGAACATGTATTCCTTTGGGGAAAGACACATGTTAAAGAGATTCATTTTCCGCCATTTTGGTCTTTTTCCTTTGTGCTGCTGACAACAGCAAGTTCTGTTTAAGTTAGATTACTGCTATTGTAAATTAGAAGTAATTTTAAACTGTAAATGTTTGGTATGTTAATTTTATGAAACGGAATACTATTGTGATGTTTTAAAGTCGTGACGCTAAGTCTGCGGGATTATTGTCGCTTGCATCACTAGAAATTTGGTATATGTACATTTCTGGATTTATTACTGTTATTTCAGGTTTTTATTCAGGGAAATGTTCATTATCGTACTGTTGACCATTATGACACTTAATAACAATTGTTTGTTAACAGGGGACGGATGTCCTCGAAACTTTAACGTTGTTTATGCAAGTGTGTTTAGTGCAGTGCTGCTCGAATGGTGCGCCACAGGGGTTAGCTATAGGTGCGCCATACTTGTATTTCGTAAATTTACGACAGAGTGTGCATAGATCATAAACTACTAAATGGTTAGTGTCTAGTTCGTGCTTTTCCATTGTAACGTTAGTTCAATATTAACTCCCGAAAAGCAAGAGCGCTCAAGAAACAGTAATTTCGTTATGTAGAAAATTTGGTGATTAAATTATTTAAATTAAACTTTTAATTTTCCATATTTTTCCTAAATATTTAGCATATTGTTTTGACTCCCCGTGCAAAGTACGCCCGTTCGTTTCTTAATTGGTCTCGGGTGCGCCACGAGGTCAAAAAGATCGAGAACCACTGGTTTAGTGTGTAAACAAAAAGGGAAGAGAAACTGCATACATTTATATTTCTCTTGTGTGGTGTAGCCACATCTACACTGCTTCACTGCAAATCACGACTTCAACAACCCACGAACGCAATATTGGTCTAAGATATTCAAACGCTTAAAACTAATATGGTAAGTTCTATGATTGTTATGGTGAAATATTTGCATACGTATATGACTTGACCCAAAATCAATATTACAAGAGTAATAGTTAATGTTGGTGGTACATGCGACATCTTAAAATAACTGATAATAGCCTAAATGCAACAGCTACAGCAAACATTCCGATAGATTTTTGTTTAATAAACCGTGTAGTCTACGAATATATAGGATCCAAATTATTAGTATTTTATTACCGTAAGGCGTACATGAAAAATCAAAGAAGCATTAAAGGGGAACTGAAGTCAATTTTAAGAATATCTTAATAAATGGAAAAAAATACGCTGATTTCAAAAATCAAATCAGTTTCTTCCAATATTTTTTGGTTAAAGAGTTATGAGCAAATATGTATTTCATTTTATGTTAGGGGATTTCCCGTATTACGTCACTGACGTTGTTGAGATTTCGTGCCTATATGCATTGTATACAATCATGTGTCAGTTTAGAGGTGAATTAGTAACAGAAGCGCCTGCAGGAGCGTTGTATTTTCGTTTTTATTATGGAGACTTAGCATAACACTTGTCATATAGTCTTACTGAACCAATGTACATGGTGACAGCTTACTTTAAGCGCGGTCATTAAGGCCTGCACGGTCTTGGACCTAAGCTGAATGCTGAGGTATACAGGTCTCGTATTTAAATGACTTTAGGATAATAAGTCTTAGCAATTTATATCATAAATAATAAAAGTGAAAACAGAACAAGAAAACTATAACAGAATGCATTAAACTGTAACTGCCAGCAATTTATAGAAATAAACCAGCCATTAGGCAAAGGCTAGACTATGCGGTGGGAAAAGCCTATTTCTTTCATGGTTTACCTTGGCTGTTTGTATAATGTTTTGCTGTTGTGTATGTGGTGCATTTAATGTCTGCTGTTATTGAAACTGAGCATTAGCCTACTGGTTGAGAATACCACTTATTGCAAAAAACAGTTAATCCACAGTTGAGTAGCTGATGTGTAGTCTGACAATAAGTACACAGCAAGCACTCAGATAAGTAAGTGAAGAATATATATATAATAGATCTTTACTTAACTACCCAAATAAGTTAATAAGAATATACCACATTTCTAATTTAGTTCTTTTTATTAGATATTGTAAAATGCCTAAAGTTAAGCCACTGAGAAGGAAGAAAGAGTGATTGGAGTATATTGTTTTGCTCCAGGATGTACAAATTCCTATTACAGCACACGAAATTCCAATCCACCTGCGCTCTTCCATCGATTTCCTCACAACGACAAAAAACGGTTTAAGCAATGGATACAACAATGCAAGCGTTCTAAACTAGGAAAATGAACCGCAGTGTGTAGTGCACATATTTGTGACAAGGATTATCATAGTAAAATTGTATTTGACTCCAATGGAGTAGCCAAGATGATGAAAACAAACCACTTGGTGAAAAATACAGTTCCAACAATTTTAAATTTTTCTGATTATGATTTTAAACATAGTGATCAACCCAGTACATCAAGTGCAACTTCAAGAACTTCTTTATCCAAGCAGATAATTGAAAAATAAGGGCTTTTAGTAATGCAAGTCCAGTCTGGCATTATTTTGTGCACAAATGCATGTACATTCATGCAGCATAAACATTCTTGCGGTGTGTCCATAAGAATACAGTTTTTGCAACGGCACCAAGTCATGTCAATAGGTAATGTTTCTAAATAAACATTTTCTTCTATGGGGCTTGCATCTTCAAAGATACTTTCAGACGTTTTCCTTGGTTCAAACGCACATGACTAAATTTGTGTTGTTTTATTGTGTACAATAAAACTTCTTTCATCCATGCCAGAAGTGCTGAAAACTGTCATCCATTTTAGTGTTACAACATTAACTTAAATTTACTTTAGAAATGAAGAAAACAAAAGAAATTTGTTAAAACTTCTATGCATATGTATACCAAATCTCTCACACTCTCAGTTTGTAGCCTAGGGGTTGATAACAACATTGCTAGTCTACGTTGCAGATTATGGCTATATATTGAAAAAGCAACAATCATGAAAGAAATAGGCTGTTCCCACCGCATAGTCTGATCTTTGATTGATGGCTGGTTTATTTCTATAAATTGCTGGCAGGTACAGTTTACTGCCTCCTGTTCTAGTTTTCTTGTTCTGTCTTCACTTTTATGATTTATGATATAAATTGCTAAGACTTATTATTCTAAAGTCATTTAAATACGAGACCTGTATACCTCAGCATTCAGCTTAGGTCCAGGATCGTGCAGGCCTGAATGAGCGCGCTTAAGGTAAGCTGTCGCGCGGGTACATTGGTTCAGTATGCTAAGTCTCCATAAAAAAACGAAAATACAACGCTCCTGCAGGCGCTTATGTTACTAATTCACCTCTAAACTGGCACATGATTGTATACAATGCATATAGGCATGAAATCTCAACAACGTCAGTGACGTAATACGGGGAAATCCCCTAACATAAAATAAAATGCATATTTGCTCATAACTCTTTAACAAAACAATATTGGAAGAAACTGATTTGATTTTTGAAATCAGCGTATTTTATTCCATTTATTAAGATATTCTTAAAATTGACTTCAGTTCCCCTTTTACACCAACACGCACTTACTTCGTGTCCATCGTCGGGTTACTAAAGCCATTGCAGTGCATTACTGGATTCTATATGATTTGGATGTTTCTACCTTTTTAGCTCAATAATCCAGTGAGTCCAAGCGATCTCCGCCAATGCCGACGTATACACAACTGACTAATCCAGTCTGATCAAATCGTTTTAACCAATTAATCTTTTTTAGAAAGAGGCGTTTCGCCATCCGCAAAACGAACTGCACAGCGAGACCATTATATTTGGTGACTTCCGACTCTGGCATATTATTGCCATTTGCGTGGGAGGAATCGCTGTATTAGGTAAGGAGAGTTTTAAATGCTTTACTCAGCAGGTAACAAACTTGCTTGACAAGGTTAATTTACGCGTATCGATGTATAATCATGTTATTTACGATTTGCACTCGATTTACGTGCTTGTATCTCGGGAAAGGAACTTCAAGGTCAATGCCTCGATTTAGTCGGAATTAGATCGCTTAAAATACCAGATATAATTTAAATTGTAATAACAGTCTGACTTTGGGAATGAGTTATCAAACGAATGCTTATGTGATCGACTGTCGTTGTTTTTCCCCAGTGTTTCTCAACCCCGAGTCAGCGGACTCATTTGAGTCCATGGAAGGGCCTGGATAAGTCTGCTCACACAGTTGCTTTTGCTAAAAGTCATTGCATACTTTATTATATATAAACAAAAAATACTCCTAATTTACCATCTTTATCTTTGTGTTAAATAAACGAAATAAAAAATGTTTTTTTTTTAAATTATGGAAAACTCTATGTTTTAGACTTGAGTCATAGTATATTTAGGTCAGTTTGAAAATAGTCCAAGGGTAAAAAAGGTTGAGAACAACTGTTCTATTCTGAGTTAAACCTAAGTATCCTAGTAAAGACAGAAAACACCTATATATATCGCCATAACGTCGTGTATTTGCAGTGATAGCATGTGCATGTGCATGCAAATGTCGCATCCCTCGAACTCGGGCCGAAATCAAAGAACGCAAATCAAAACAGATTCAAGCAATGCGTCGATCAATAGGTAATATGCTTTAGTAGGATCCAGTGACTGTCGAAACTAGTGGATTTCACAACAAAAGATGGTTATGATATAAACCGCTTCTTCGTTTTTCTGATGGGTATAAATAAATAAAATGGAAGAAGGGAAGGAGAAAAACTAAAACTATGGAAACACTACCGATAAACACTAATCTCAGAACTAACGCTTTCTTTAACCTCAATGGTTAACGCGATCCATACATATTACAAAGTCTATACAAACACGGTTTTTTTGGAACTAGCCCATCATGGGTTCGAACCTTGGTTTGGTAAACAAAACTTATAATCGCTGTAGGAAATCGCGGGAGTATAGTGGCATTTTTTACCTAAGGTTCAAACACGTGGAAAATGTTACATTTGTTTTCAGCAGTTTCTGTTTTGTTACACAGGAAACTCGTTCCGCGAAAGTCGTAAAGTCAGTGTACGTCGTGGTAGTGAAAGGCCCCCGGCGCGTCCACAAGCAGAAAAGAATCATCAGAACGATGAAATAATGGAAGAAGTGGACTTGGCTGTTTAATTTTACGCTGTACAACAACTTCTGTGGCACGTTACCTTGCAAAGCCTCATTAGATATTGTACAGTATGAATAACTCAAATTGGTATAAGAACATTGCATATATGACACACTCCTGGTGTCTGGCTGGTTATTTGCGTGATATCTACAGATAAACGATTGGCTTAATTAACATATAGCTTAAATTATGTTTTAGCAGACCTAACATAAAAAAATTGGCAAGATTTATTTTAAACAACCAGTTTCTAAATTACAAATGCCCAACCATGTATATAAAGTTGCTTATGTAC